>JAUZSU010035776.1:0-10265 GCA_034780255.1 Parotocinclus maculicauda
CTGGTCCAATTTAGCCATGAAACCTCCCACACTAAAATGACAGGTGTTTCAGTTTCATTGTCCAACCCCTGTATGTGCCCTGTGATGGATAAAATAAAATTAAATAATAAAATATGATGGTTGTTAAAAAATATTCAAGAAATATTTACCAATATGAACAGAAATGGAAAACAAACATAATGAACAAAACACATTCAAACCTGGTGTCCCCATTTTTTTTGGTACGAGACTATATAACTAGAAAAACTTTTGAGATAATAATAAGATAATAAAATAATAAATGAATAACTAAATAGCTGAGGGGTGTGTACCATAATTCTAGATTGAGAAGAGGTGGTACAGAGCAGTGAACGTCTCATTGGATGTGTGCAATATGAGGTGCAAAGCAGATGTCAATGATTGGCAAAAAGCAGTGATCGCATTAGGGAGTGCCAAATGTCATAGTGTGAAGACAGTAGATGAATTAGCAGGTGTACCAAAGAGTAAAGTAATACGGGTCTACCAGCAGTGGAAAAAAATCCCAGTCTACAGGAAATTCTTGTCAAAATTGTGGCTAAAAGATGAAACTGACATAAAGGGGTTGCCAGCGTGTTTCACAGCTTGTGAATAAAAATCTCTTCACTTTTAGGCAAGAATTGCTTCTAAAAGCCAATGCAGGTCCTTCACAACCTGTTTTTTAAAAAACAAATAACTGTATACCATGAACATATGGAGCAGAGTGGCACATGAGAGGCCTTTGCTCACTTCTGCTTATAAAAAGACACAAAAATTATGTTACAACTATTACAATTACTTGTGACTGGGAAAATGTAATCTGGTTGGTTGAATCTTGTTTCTGCCGGTATGTGAACAATCCTAGGTGTTGTGCACATTGAAGACCTCAGAAAGCCATGCAAGGTGTGGTTCATGCTGGAGGAGGTTCTGGGAGTGTTTTTCAATTACTTTAGAAGGGTCACATTCTCACATTAACAGGGCTGCAATTGTAACTAAATGGCATGAAGAACATTCAGGAGTAGAGACAGATCTGGACTGGCCCCCAAAATACCCAGATGTGAGTGTCGCCTACACCCGTAAACCTGTTGATATTATAGGTCATAAAGAACATTTCAGCCAAGATGACTAATTTTGCTAGCATTCACAGCACACAAACATGGTATGAACTGAATTTCCAATGGACTATTAATGCTGTGGTACAAGGAAATTAATGCTTTTAAACTTTGAACTACGTAATCCATATCACTTGTTTTAATTCCACTCTAAAGGTGATTAGTTACATTATTTTATTTTGATCAATACAAAGATGCAGTGTTAAGATAAATACAAGTGCAGTGTGTTTGTCAGAGTGTTGGAGGTGGCTCGATGTCTTGTATACAAAACGAGGGCACTGCAGGAAAGGTCTGGGAACCTCTGGATCAATTTATCATGACAGTCAGACTGTCAAAGGAGTATCTTGTGAGATTTTGAGAATCACCAGTTTCCTCTGTCAGAAGGCCACAATTCATGTGCCTGCTGGAAAAGAAACTGTGTGTATGTAAACAATGCGAATGAGCATGTGATTTTCGAAAATATTCACATTGTATGTGGTTTTCCATGTACTTTCAGTACATTTTTACTATGGTTTTAATACAAACGCAGCCACTGCACCTGTTCCTCAAAAAGCATGTTTACAGTCACTGAAAGAAATTATTTTATTTACTGGAAGCTAAAACTCTTGCTTCCCTTTTTGAAAACTGGCACCAAGCTTAAATGTGACACACGTATGCCACCCACTGGTATACACAGTAATTTCTTCTTCATTACAATTAATCCTGACAGGCTAAAAGTCCTGCCAATTAAACACAAACACAACGCACGCTGACCGTACCAACCGATCACATAGGAGAGAGGATGAACTGACCGTGCATGAGAAAAGTGCTCAGGAGTTGCTCTGTAGCCACAGGCTTTATCTCTGTGCGCAAGTTCACAAATCTCCCCACCACTAGAGGTGCTCTCCTAAAGCCCAGGATCCTACAGGAGAGAAACAGACATTTAGAATTAATATAGGCATGACTTATAATGCTAAGCAAGCGTAACAGTCCTAACGGTCTATGTCTGAGAACCAGTTCATTTTTTTGGAAGCATGAGAGATGATTTAGGTACATATATGGTATCGTACATTGTACATTTTTTGCTCTAACATGAACACTGTTGTTTACAGTTGTTTGCAGTTCTGTGTATCCTCATTTTTTCTGATGGCAAGTTTGTCATTTTCATTTACAGTGTTTAGCAGGCCTCCTTATTCCGAGCGACATAGTGACACAACAAAAATATCAATATACCTTTGGTATCACAGCATTTGTAAATCAGACAGCAATTGCTGTAAACTGACCTAAAACAGTGCTGCTTACTTCAAGAAGAGTGGGCCGAGTTTTACTTTATTTACATTTGAAAGCCAATAAGAAGCAATACTGAAGTTGAGGACCATTCCAGTAGCAAATTACTCCTCACAAACAACTAAAAATCTGTATTTTTAAAAATTTAAACAACAGCAATATTGTTTGGTTTAACGAGATCCAATTTTGATCAGAAAAACATTACAGGAAAAGTTTGCCATCAATGAATTTAATAGATTCAGTGCGTTCAACAAAAAATGTGATAAAATGATCTAATAATTGCAATGTTCACTCCCAATTACCTAACTGCTGTAAAATCAATAATTTGGCTCAGGTATAAACTAGATGCCCTTCCTGACAAAGCCTTCCCAAATCCAGGCTTGGGACGAATAATCAATTAATAATAAAAAAGGTTACTATATTGCTCACAAAAATAGGGTATTTTGAAGTATATACACAATTAAATAAATGAAATAATACAATCTGAAGGTTGTTTTCCATGTTAAAAAATATTCAAGAAATATTTACCAATATAAACCGAAATGAAAAACAAACATAGTGAACAACACACATTCACAACTCAGTGTTCTCATTTTCTTGGTATGAGACTATATCACTAGAAAAACGTTTTAAGGACGTTAAACTAACTAGCTAAATAGCTAAAGGTTGTGTAACAGGATTCATAGATTGAGAAGAGGTGTTACAGTGCAGTGAATGTCTGCCACCACCATGCTTTACCATAGGGGTGATATTGGGCAGGTGGGTTCCTCCAGACCTGACAGACCTGTTTTTTGCTCTGATATACACTGATACTGAGACCTTATACAGACAGGTGTGTCTTAAATAAATACCAATCAACTGAATTGAACTACAATCAAGGTGTAAAAACATCTCAAAGATGATCAAGAGAATTGAAAGGCCCATAGGATTTGATTTCAAGTGTCATGGCAGACATTCTAAACCTCAATTTTTTATTTCTGATTAAGCAGTATTAGTGCATTTTGATGGGAGATTTTTTTTTTACATTTTAGCACAAGGCCTTACATTACACAATGTGGAAAAAGTGAAAGGGTCCAAAGATTTCCCTCAGTGCATTGTGTTGTTTGAATTTCACTGAAGCTATAGTGTTTTAGGTATAGTTACATTGTAAGGATATGTAATCTGAGAATAATAAAACATTGGTTTTAGTAGGAAAGAATGTGGTTAAAAGTGACAATCAATCTAGTTCTGATAATCACCCCTAATAACCCTATCACACTTTCTGTGATAGCTTTGTATTTTTGTTCAGATGTTCACGCGACTCTTACCTATCCACGTGAAAGGCAGCGATCTCTGCGTTATGCCTATCGTAGCCTGCATACGGCTCTCCCTCTACAATATAATCCCTGCTGTACCTGTGAAAAACCAAAATAGAGATGTAGTGAATGCATTGACTGCATTGACCATTGGATTAATCAAACAAGAGCACAGCAATGATACAAACTTTCTAGACAACAGAATGTATCAACAGCACTGGTTTTCATAATGAATTTTCAAAAAAACAACTACCCCATCAATGCTCACTACATGTGGGACATGCATAAAATACTTCTTATATGAACACAACAGAAGAACAGCATCATGTCATGAGCAGACCAGTGTCATGTTATTTAGATAAGCTGCACTGCAGGATTAAAACACTCCACCTTCTATGTAAAGATTTGTGCTTTTGATGCCCGCCATAGTTTTAAAAGCACCTCCCTTATGCGGTGCACACACGACTTTGAGGTGATAAAAGGCAACACTAGGATCAAAGCTACAGCATAAAAGCAACCACCTGGGGCCCGGGGGAGATTGAACATCATCTTTGTATTCAGGTTACTTCTGACTACGCTACATCATAACAGGCTTTATGTCAAAGTCTTTCAATAATCTGCCACAGTTGTGTATCTGCTCAGAGTCAGAACCTGAACAGACAATAAACAGAGGAAATCTTTATGTATTTAACATAAATGTAACTATTACACATTGCATTCCTCTGTCTAGATTCTCGACTGTAAATGTGTACCATTATATAAGACAGTGGTTCTTAAACTTTTGGTCTAGCTATAACCTCCAAAACAAAGTCTCACAAGCCCCGCCTCTTTCAAAACCCCCCAATTTGACAACATATCTTCATGGTTTCACGCATTATCCATTAAATGGATCGTGGAAGACAGAGGCGATAAGTACTTTTAACAATAAGAAGTGCAATGCAAAAATAAATTATGCTCGTCTGTCATTCAGATCGTATATGGGCCTCAGGCACGTTAGCCAGTCTGAAGGGACTGATGGGAAAGAAAGCATGTGCATTTTAATACTTTTATTTGGTCCTACTGTCTTTAACATATGTTATTCTTTTACATTTGTTAATGGAATGGTTTGGCCAGAATACTGGAGAATAATAGATAATAATAGATAATGGAAAATAATAATGGATTCGTGACCTATTTCTAGACATAGCAACACAGAGATCTGTTTTTAAATAACACAGGAATGGTCCAAGTTTACGCAGACAGAGAAATAGGGCCATTTCTTTATTTTGGAGAGGCATTGAGGAAAAAACCCTAGTTGAGCATATCTATCTTTCTGAGTAGTTTTATCAGTGATATATTTATATTGCAAATTATTATTAAATAAAAAAAAAAATTTAACACATCGAGGAGAACATTAAATTATCTTGTGACCCACCGAGGGAAGAAGTGCAAGAACCAATGAAATAAGGTACAGTAATATTATAACATTCATAACAAAATAAAAAACCTGCGTAATATATATTTTGTTTCTGTTTAAGAAAAGACCAAATATTCTCTGAAGTGTTCAATTCTTGACCAGGTCAAACCATGAGCCTGAAGGATTGTGCCAGATTACCCACTATCAACTAATTTTCTAACAAATCCAGGTAGTTGGGAAGATTTTAAATACCCAGAGGTGTTTTAACTTTATATCAAACATTTAAATACTTTTATGATGTAACCTTTGTGAACATAAAGACTATGTAAGTGAACTTCCCACACAGCTGTACAACTTAAGATGAGGTTACAGAATGAATGAGTACAAATTAACACCTGAAACACTTTTAAATGTTGTGAAAAGGAACTGCAATATCACAAATTAGTAATGCTTTGTCTAATGTGTTGCAGGTCTGAAAACAGGAATTATTGTATATTAACAAATGAAATGATGTTGACAAGAGGAAAAAAAATACTGGATTCATACTGTCTGCAAAGAATCAAAAGTCTAAATAAATTTAGTTTATTTTGCTTAACTGGATTTCTATACCGTCTCAACTTTTTCTGATTTGTGTTTTTATTAATCTTAGTGGTTTACATAGTTTTGCAACTCACAGTGTAACATTGGATAGCATTGATCAATAAAAAATGATCAAAGCACGATCATTTGTTTAACGAGTTTCTTTTTATGTACATTTTCGATATTTCCATTTATTTGTCGACATTTTAGATTAATAATAATGCAATAATAAAGGACCTTCTAAAAGGTTCCCAAACTTTCAAAGCACCACCGTAGATCACCAACATCAACCTTTTTTGTTTAGTTAAAAAAGTATCTCAGAACACATCGAAACCTTAACGTGGACATGCTAAAACAGCATTAGACATCATCGGATTACACTTCTGGCAGCAAATATCAGAACACTGATTCTGGGATAAAGACAGGTTCACCAGAACAGTTGGACAGTAGAAGACTAGAAGAATGTCAGCTGCTCTGATGAATCTCGATTTCTGCTGAGGCACACAGATGGTGCTCATGGACACAATCTGCCTTGTTGATACAGTCCAGGATGTGGTAATGGTGTGGGTTATGTTTTCTTGGCACACTTTGGGCCGTTAATACTCACCAATCTTCGCTTGATTTCCACTGTCTATTTGAGTGTTGTGCTTAACCAGGTGCTTATTATGAACACAATTTCCCTGTCTTCTAATGGGCACTTCCAATAAGATAATGCACCACAAATCAAATATGACATTTACAGCATGAAACTGTACCTAAAAATTCTGCAGGAACTGTGTGATACAATCACGTTAATCTCAAAACAAATGTTCTCGTGGAATCCATGCCACAATGAACTGGGGCTGTTCACTAGTAAAGTGTTAGGTGAGTGTATATTCCTTTATATACATTACTGTGCAAAAGTCTTAGGGCACCATTAGATTAGATATACCATTGCTTTAGCAATATAATGACCATATATAATTATTTCACTAGTTACAGGATAGAGCAGGTGACAGGTTAAAATGTTACACATGCTGTAATCTGTACTCTCTATAAGCATACAGCTGTAACCTTTCTGTACAAAACAGTACTATTAAAATAATCAGAACCTGCTTTATTCCTTAATCACGGTACAGTTTTGATACACGCATAGTCCCTTTAATTTTTTCTCTCTATGAAAACACTCTGACAGCTTATGATTCTTGATCTGACTCTGGTCATGTGTACAGGAATACACAGAGCAAATGTGGCTGGCAGCTTGGAAACATTGACAGTAATTGGGTCAAGTAGGTTAATTAACTTAACAATAAGAATAATAACTAGGGTTAAGAAGGCGCATTCTGCTCGCAACTCATTTTAATTCATGATACCGAGTTCACGATTAGATTGACTTTTTTCTGTATTTTTTCCTGAATTGTAATCAGTGCAAAACAACGCACATTTTCTTAAAAAAAACTTAATTCCCTTGCAATTATTATAAATGACTAGAAACTATTTAAATGTGCATAAAATGCTCTGTTGTAGCTTCAGCATATCTAAAATCACTGAGTAAAAATATTCCTTTGTTATTTCTGGGGAAATACAATTCAGCGTAATGTGTAGATTTCTTGCATAGAAAATATAACAAAAATAAAATTAAAAATAAACTAAAAAGGTTAAGTGGTGATAAAGGCACGTGGTAGCATGGTGTATGATTTCACCCTCTGGTGTTCAATTAATGCAACCCCATTAGAGAGCGTAATAAATAGAATACACGTAACATCAACCTTTACAATGCACATTGTGACATTTTTGCACTATGCTGCATCGTTACGTCCCTAATATTAACCCTACCAGAACGCAAACACTTCTGACTTTTCTCACCTCTTGGGTTTGAACACCACTTTCTGACCTCCATCCAGCACCAGCAGGGCTTTGAGCTGTGTGCCCTTGTAGCCGACATCAGCTCTCTGGATTCGGGCGGTGGCCAGAGCGCTAAGGACGGCGGCCAGCTCGGGTGTCTCATCCGGGTAGACCTCGCGTGGCCCCACCCACTGCGCCGCCACCTCCCAGGGGGACTGCAGCGTGTGCGTGAGACGGGCGTTCTTGGCCAGCACTAAACTCGCCTCCATCTTACGAAAAACGCGCTGGTCACGGCGGCTGGCGGCCGAGCCTTCACCTCCGTCCAGCAGGAAGAGCTTAGCCAGGCCCAGCAGCAGCAGCACGCCGCACAGCACCACCACCCGCTGCTTCAGCTTCATGACGGCAGAGCAGAGCGAGGCACGCGGGGTCACGCGGTCGACATGGCACTGCCCAAAAAACGGCCCACCACCAGCACCACAGACCGCACAATCAAAGAGGGGCTGAGGGGTGAGAGAAAAGCAAAGAGATAAGCTGACTGGGATGTTCAGACTAGGCTTAATCTACTAAATTATTGTCATCTAAACGCTAGAACAACAAGTGACAGTTACAAAGTCTGTTGGTTATAATTTCCATATAGTTCAATTAACAGCTGGGATTGCCTGTAATATGATAATTTTATAATGGCAGCCAAATAAATTAAACTCAACAGTTGTTGTGATTACATAAGCATAACATTTCTGCAGTCACCCCCCTACAGAATGGGCTCACTCTGTATTTAGTGTGTCATTGTGTTCGAGAGATGCATTTTCCATCTCACTCTCTACAGGAAAGTGAATCTCTTTATTTCATTTACATATACCGCCGAATGGGTGCCATAAAGCTTGTTGTAACTCATAAATATTTTACTTTCTTTTTTCTATAGTTTTTCAACACTGAATGTAACACCATACATTTAACTCTTCATAATAAATACTGCTTAATTTCACCCAACATTATATCATTATTACATGATTTTTCAGGTAGCAAATACATAGTGTGTAGCCACACTGTAGCCATACTTATGGAATTAGGACACTAAGCACATTCTAATCATTTAGCAAAATATAGTATTTTTACAATAAACAAATATAATCTAAAAATAACTTAGTTAATCAAAAATTATTAAAAATAATTTAATATAAAAATAAAAACACTGTGTGACTATGGAAATGTCTGGTCAATGTGCCTGCATTTTGTGTTGAATAATAATAAATAAATAAAACTATTTTTTATTACTATAGTAATAATGAATAATAACAACATACTACTTTTTATTTCAATTTAATTACTTAGATTAGAATAACTGTAGAAAAGCATTAGTTAAATAAGCTCAAATCAAAAATGTGGCATGTTAAAGAAAAAGCACGCCCATTTGAATATCTGTGTTTATTTAAATTGTTACAATATTCTACTTGCCCAAAGCCTAGTTGAAACTGTGTGCTTCCTTGAGACAGAATAGTTTGCCATTGATCAAACATGGCCAGTAAATAATACATTTTGAATCAACATACTTCAGCCCAACCCTGAATTTCAGAGAGGTTGGTAGACGTAACTTTGACTCTTTAAACCAATACAATGTGACACTAGAGGTTCAGTGCAGTAATGCATTTGCACAGTGCATTGTGTGGTCCAACCTTTTGTGTTTTCTCTGAGGAACTATACGCTGAACACAATGACTAGTAAATGTACCTGGCTGTCAAGAAAGTGCATTATATAAACCCAAAGGATTTTTTATTTGTATTGCACATTTCATACACAGGTTATTCAAAGTGCTTTACATTATGCATTGTGATAAAAAAAACTTACTCTTTAGTGTGACTGTCTTTTGTGCTTGTGGTGTGGAATGGTTTTGGTTCTTCAAAAGGGTCTGACTGATTCCTCTATCTTACTCACCTGGAGAATATCAGAAAGTGATTTACTTTACAACCACGTTTACATTTACGGCATTTAGCAGATGCCCTGATTATATATATTCTTTGTGAGTCCAGGCAAAGCTTTCAAAACTGTATTCATTTAATAATTTTCTTAATCTGCTTAATCCTGATAAGGGTTGGGGTGCCTAGCCGGCATCTCACAGGCAGGAACAACCCTAGACAGGGTGACTATCCACCATAGGGCACTTTCAGGTCACGAGAAACACTTGAGAGACATCAATTAGCATAAAACGAATGTCTCTGGCCTCGGAGAAACCTCCAATTAAAATATGGACCCAGACCAATTCACAACCCTAGCAGTGCTACCCACCAAGCCACAGTGCCAGACTGTATATCCCAAAATTAATCCTAATACCAAAATAATGTGTCTTAAGCAAATGTTAAATTATCAAAAGGTCAAATTATGTTTGCTAAATGATTTTCAAATGAATATTTTTAATATAATATAAACCCTGCATATATAAAAGCAGCCTCTGCTCAGTCACAGAGATAAACAGACTCCACAACGGAAGACCCAAAACTAAAACTCTGAATCAGCTCTTTAGTGACAATCTTTCAGACAGCACTTTCATGCTCTGTGCTCCACTAAACTGGAATTTACCTTAACACTGAAGTGCAGAAAGTTCAGAATATAAAGGTACATAAATTGGTGCAGGTGGGACAAAACCAGATTACCTCAACAATAGAAAAAAAAATCATAACATGGTCTGATAAGTTGTCTGTTACCTTTAATGCTATACAGTGCATCAGGAAAGTATTCACAGCGCTTCACTTTTCCCACATTTTGTTACGTTACAGCCTTATTCCAAATTGTATTAAATTAATC
>JAUZSU010035787.1:0-10264 GCA_034780255.1 Parotocinclus maculicauda
CTCTCTCTCTCTCTCTCTCTCTCTCTCTCTCTCACACACACACAAATGCATTACTAAATGCAGAAATGGTTTGTGGGAACAACTCAACCTGGACAAGTCTCACACAATGGGTATACTCAGAACATTACTCAGTGCAAAATTATAAGCACTGTACAAAAACTTACACAAAGTAACAACACACTTTATAAACTCAGCAAATATAATAATGTAGTAACATTAAGCCTATGTTCTATACATCAATAAGATAAAACATTATGGCCACCTGGTCTGCAATGACGTTTAAGTAGGTGTCACGTGTCAAATGTCTCAAACTTAGGGTTATATCTGTGTGTCTCGGCAAAAATTGAGACTCACCAGACTATCCTAACTATTTCCAGTCTTCAATAGTCCAGTTTTGTGAGCCAGTGTCCACTGCAGCATCAGCCTTATGTTCTTGGCTTTCAGAACTGAATCCTGGCAAGAGGTGTGAAAGTGGGTGTATAATGTTTGGAGCACATGGTTCATTTGAAATCATTACTACACTGCTCACAAAAAATAGGGGATATTTCATTACGGGATCATTTATTTTGAAACATCCCCTAATTTTTGTGAGCAGTATATTTTTTCCAGAGTTAAAAAACTGTGCCTCCTTTGCCGCATGTTCAAAATGAAGGAACTGGGGATGATCGTAGTTCTTAGAATGCCTTTTATAGGGACTTTTTAGCTCCTATTCAAAGCAGGTTCTTTCTGGCAAATCCACCTCAAATGTTAACATTGTGCGTTCTAAGATGCTTTCCTTCTTAACACAATTGTACAGAGGGGTTAGCCGAGTTATGGCCTTTCTGTCTGACCATTCTGTGTTGACCTCTCTCACAATAGACTTTTGGTGCATTAAAGGAGCATCTCAGGAGCAACTGTTACAGACATAATCAAACCAGCTCATCTGGCACCAACAATCATACAATGGTCAGAATCACCAAGATCACACATTCCCTCATTCTGATAGTTGATGTGAAATTAAAACAACAAATCTAACGGTAGAATATGACTTTTGCACCCAAATCCATTTATTATTTAGTTTTTGCTACAGAGCCTAAAGGTCTTCATTCTGACAAAAAAAGAAAACAAAGCAGCTCAAAATGTACATCACCCTAAATATTTTAAAACAATCTAACTATAGTGCTATCACAGACAAAGAATGGCCCTGGGGGGGAAGGTGCATATGGAGAGTTTAGCTTATCTGAAGCTCCTACCATATGCCATCAGTCTCCTCAGGTGGTCATTAGGGCAAAAACATGACCACTGACCCATACACCATCCTCCAAGATTATAGATGCCTGACTGCTAAGCCACTTTAGATAAAACCACCTGCCAAATTATTACGTGAAAATACAAGTGTATGTGCAAAAGCTAGAAACGGATATTTACTGGGTTTTGATATCATACTTCAAGACAGAAAATGTACTGATGGCGCTGTAACTACTGAGAATTTAGGCAGAAATAAATTTGGAATTCATAATATTTATTGAAATGATTTTGGGAGAAACAGCTGAACAACAGTGTAATATGAAAGAGGAGTTCCAATAAACAAAATATTCAGTGAAATGCTAAATCTAATAGCACATGCATTACTGTAGGGCAAATGGACATGTGCAGGCTCCATGAATAAAAAAAACCAACAAACATTTAAAGCATGCTAGCACATAAAGCTGCACTTTGTTTCCTAAAAAAGTCCACTTTGCATGATGAGCTCACTTCTAGTAAGACTGTGCCAGGCATTTGGAAATTAAAAACAATGACTTACAGGCCTAATGGCAGATTTTCAGAAACCGTAGCTTAAATTATTCTGCTGGTCAGATTCATTAAAAGTGAAATCACATCCTCCATAGATCAGCTAAGACTTAATACTACAAACTCTGTAAAGCGGTAATGTGGAGATGATTTTAGTCATCAAAGCACTTTTAATACTGTATGATTCTTGTATACAGGCCATGGTCTGTAGGCTACTGATCAGCTATTATTCAACAATATTTAATAAAAACGTATGATTAGCTGGTCAAATGGCTAAATGCAGAATTGTATTCCTTGGTTTGTGTCTTTAGTTGAGTTGCTGTAGCTTGCTAACTAACTGGCATCAATACATTTAAAACACATTTTTTCTGGTGGGTGGACATCCTGGCACCCAGGTGGTTTAATGAACGTCTTTTGTTGTTTTCAAGCGGCAACGAAAGACTCGCCTCTTCATACAGCAAATAAATCCATATTTATTTTTAAAAAGTAAAACATCCTTAGCTTATGTGTTCTTGGGCTTCTGCTTATATATATTAAGCACATAAGTATCCGTATAATAAGTAGACACTTCAAAATGAAATATCCCCTATTTTTTGTGAGCAGTTTCTTTAAGACTTCTGCAATTCACCTCTGCATGCTGGATATCAGCATCTAGGCGGCAACCCTGAACAGTTTGTGTTATACATGTACTGATAATAGCCACAGTATTCAAAAAACAAGTCTGCTCCTTTCATTTAATGTGCCATTAATATCATAGAGCAATAACACTTTGACCTTGAGTATGGATCGCAACGAGAATCTGCACAGTACATAGAAAATCTGCAGTTTACGCAAGACCTTAGTGTCTTTATAACAAGAATTTCAGCCTGCATCAGACTGCACACATGACTGAGTTCCAAACTGAGTTTAGGAGCAAAATCAGCACAAAAACTGTTTTTAGTTTAGTTTATCATGGACTATGTTTCCATCGATAAGCAAACACGCAAGAATAAGAACACAATGTCAAGTAAGAGCTGGAGTGGTGTAAAGCACAGCACGCATGTTCTCTGGAGTGGCAGGGTGACCAACTGGACTCATCTGATACAAAGAGAACACTATTCGAATATATGCATAATAATCACCCACTTTGTTTCTTTAAATATCAATTGCAAGCACACTGGTCGAATAAAATCTAAATAAAAAAAATCGCCACATTCTAGTGCAACAGGAGAGGTTGTTATTTGAACAAAAAGAGAATCAACTCTACATTCAGGGCAAAAAAATTGACCGGGGTATTTAAGTGGCAACCTGCTTTTGACCATGTAGTGTACCACAAAACCACACCACAAGTAGCCTCTGCCCTTTCCCTTTGATTAGGCTTCAACTCAGTGGTTCTGATCTATAGCCCAATCCTAAAAGCTAACATATGTCCACTGCTGAGCAAGAAACTGAAAAGGATTTGGTGCAAAAACAGTGGTTTGTGAGAGCCGTGTCAGTGTGGAGCACAATCAGAATGAGGCAGTCTAGAGGGGAAAGGAGCTGTAAGGTCAATCAGATCTAAAATCTACACTACTAATGGATTTCCCTCACTTTCTGCTACTGAGAGTGAAAGAAAAAAAAATCAACTTTTGGTTTTACATAACAGCTGTAGCATTAATAATATCAGAGGAGATTTCCAAGTACACACCCCATAATTTAAATAATTGGTCTTAATAGGCTTTTGCAAGATCCAGAACAAGGTGAAAATCGTACTGACTGGCTTAATTTGAGCTGTAAGCTATGCATGGTGCATTATTGGTTAACTGTACCAAAAGAACATACACTGGACATGCTGGAAATAAGTTTACCCACTTTCAGTTCTGTGATGTTGTTTTAAAAAGCTCTTATTAGCATTTGTGATATCTGATATAGTTTGATTTGTTTGTGATGATATGCCATGTTATTTTTTTTTGCACGTTTTTGCACTCTTCTAAATATCAGTGCTCCAGAAACAGTAATGTTTCTGCAGTTTGTAAACCTAACAAAGGAAAGAAGTAGCTTTCTCCTGGGTATATTGGTGCATACTAGTGCATTTTTTTATAGAACAGGTTTTAACATCAGTATGTAAAAGCTACATAACTGAAGCTTTGGGTGGATAAACAGAAGAATGAATATATGGAAGCATGGGCACATGGAAGAAAGAATAAATTACAAAAAGATACTAGCAGATTTGTTCAGTAATCATCAGTCTGACTTTGGGCTCTGATGTGTGGGTTGCTCAGTTCTGTAAAGACTGAAAAGTGACATAAATCCCATAAATATCTTCATCAAGATTGACCAAGTTGACCCTTCTACAGACTAAAGAATGTTGATCAGGAAAGGTATTTTTTTAAGGGTGTCAGCCATGAAACCAGTTTTTCAAAAGGGAAACTGTGGCAATTTAGAATCTCCAATTCACCTAGCTTATACTGTATGTCTGGACTGTGGGATGAAACCAGACTAAACCCACATGGTAATGGGCGGGCATGCCGACTCCACACAAAGAGGACCCAGGTCATTGCAGCTGGGATCAAAAACAGGGCTTTCTCGCTGTGAGGAGACAGTGCTATCCATCAAGATACTGCACCACCCCGCTAAAGCTCACAATGATTGGATTAAAGTTCAGTGCAAAAGAATACTATGGAGTGAGGTATACTAGTTTGAGGTTTTATTGACAAAAATTCTATACTGCTCACAGAAATTAGGGGATATGTTACATAATGTAAAACATGTAATTTTTATGAGAAGTGGTCATACTGTTGCTAAAACAACAAACCTAATGGTGGTCTAATACTTTTGCATAGTACTGTGTATTTCAGAAACACTGTATAGCTAGGATCAAAACGTCATTTTCCTTCTCTGAGGACATTAATACAAGTGACTAAAGTTCGCAGTTCAAACATTAACACATTTAAAACCCAGTTCTGAATTTGAAGCCAGTTCTGCAAGTAGGTGCACCAGCAGCTTAGACAAAGACGAATTAAACGTCCAATAAGTCATTGAGCTCAGCATATGAAGCAAGTCTTTGTGTGTCATGGTGTACCAGCCCTGGCTTAAAGAGGGGAATGTAGCACCACAAGGCCACAAGGACTGACCATCAGTATGTTAATGCATTCATCTCTGAATTTTACATAACAATCCATGCCCTAAATTAGCATGCATTCCAGAGCTCACATTTGCTCTTCACAGTGAAATAGGATCTGAGCAGGGAAACAGACTGAAAACAGGAGAAAGGCAGGTTTCATTTATCTTTACCCCCTTTCCCAAAACTAACACCACAGAGCGCTACACACTCCATCTGTTATTGCATTTTGATTGTGATAAATCAATGGTTCAGCAATGTAATTTCTTATGTAAACCCCTTATTCAAGATGTTTTCCAAAGAATAATCAAGACATGTCAAACACATGAAAGATCCCCTTACATCTCACAGTGCATTATGTATAGTGATATTACAGCACCTAAACAACCAGCATCTAAAACCCTTATATGGCATGACTGCATTCCTATATCATATAAAACAAAGAAACTAAAATCCTAGTCAAATTACAAGTTTTGTAGATGTTTTAAATGAAAAAGGAATGCTTAGTCAAAGTCATCATCCAGCCAGGCTTTAAATAATGTAGATTAAGCATTCCTTAGTCTGGATACTATACACCATCTACAATGGATTGGTGCCATCTAGGTTTGTTCTTGCCCTGCGACCTGTGCCGCTGGCTAGGCGCCAACTTTCTCACGACCCTGACTTAAATTACCACCACCATCCATGTTTTCATGTTTCAGCCAAATTCTGACCATCCAAATGTTGCAGCAGAAATCAAGACTCATCAGATCCGGTAACATTTTCCCAATATTCTATTGTCCAATTTTGGTGAGGCAATGTGAATTTTAGCATAAGTTACCTGAAATTAGCTGACAGGAGTGTCACCCGGTGTGTTCTTCTTTTGCTGTAGCCCATCTACTTCAAGGTTCAGTGTGCTGTGAATTCCGATAAATGTTCGCGACTCAAACACAGTCTCAATGTTTAAATGTAGGCTCCAGACTTATTTGTTTAGTCAAGCATTCGGCCTGTAGTTATAGTTTTTGTCGTTCATATGTAAAGGTAACAAAGATCATGTCTAATTCATTTCCTCTTTCTGCCAAGGAATTGTTGTGGGAGAGGCAGAATGAGCAGCTATGCTGAAAATGCTCGCTCTCCCATCTTTACATACAAATATTGGATGTTTTTATTTAAATGTTGTAATGTATAATGTTAATTATGTTTATCACCCAAACGAAGATGGGTTTTCTTTCTGAGTCTGGTTCCTCTCATGGTGTCTTCCTTTTAATCTCAGGGAGTTTTTCCTTTCCACTGTCACCATTTGGCTTGCTAATTAGGGACAATAGATTTTATTTTGTGAGACTGTTTATGTAACAATGTAAAGCTGCTTTGTGACAATGTCTATTGTAAAAAACACTATACAAATAAAAGTGATTTGAATTAAAAAATGCTCTTCTGCATACCCCGGTTGTAACAAGTGGTCATTTCAGTTATGGTTACCTTTCTATGAGTTTGATGCAGTCTGACCATTCTCCTCTGACCACTGGTATCTTGTGATATAATTCATTTTCACCCCGAATGAATCGTATTTGGATCATTCCAAATGGGATACCAACCATAGACCGAGTGCCAATCAATCCCAGGTTACATGCACACATGTGAGTAATGGTTCTTCTCAAAGTTTCTTGCATGCAAACTCTGAGTTTGTCCTTTCCACTGTCGCGGCATAACTAGAATCTAGACTTTTCTAGACTAGGTTTTCTAAGCTGCTGTTTTAAAGGAATATAAGTACAATAATGGAACATGGGCACTCAAGTGATGCAGCAACCTAAAACTCTAACCCACCAAAACAGGTCTTTCTGGGCTGTCATATGCCGATACAACTGACTGTACACGAGGGAGGATATGCTGGCCCTGTTACGAGCTGGCATTTCTTCCAGGGCATGCGTCTGCCTGCACAACGTGGATGGCTCACTGGAGCCCCCCATGGCCCTGACCAGAAAAATGCAGGGTTAAAACATAAAACATACATATTAGAACACAATCTCAGCAACTGATAGCAAATCAGTTTCTGGGGCTTCCTCAGTAGCTGATCAAGTTCCCTTTCAGAGATAGAAAGAGAAAAGTATTACTCTACTGATGAGACTGACTGCACCCATTAATGGGGCAAAACAACAAATACAACAAATTGTGTAAAGGAGCATGTGTTCAGAAGCAACACTTAGTCTAACATAGCAGCATGCTGGACTCGTGTTATCACTGCATTTGTATCTGAAGCCGACTTTAGATTAAGATGTAAAACAAGAATAAAAGATTATTACTACTGCATCTATAGTAACGTTGTAATATTGACCTGGATACCCAGTGTTAGCTGTTAGCTCGGCGGCGTGCGTCTTCAGCAGGTTTGGGATCTGTTTGTGTTTTCTGCAAATTCATTCATTGCCACGCAGTTCTGCAAATCAGCTTTTACAGACGCTGCTGCGACATATGGCGCATTTCCAAACTGAGCAAAGCACAGCATCTTCGCAGCAAGAGACGGCAGTACCATCGCAATCGCACACTAGCGTACTATATATGACAGCCGTATAGTATGGTAACTATGGTGACCTACGGTGACGTACTATTTTCCCACACTATTTAGTACGCTAGTGTGCAGAAAGGACGTAACCAGAGAACGTCACTCATTCTACAAGATCCCAGGCGTGCACCACATGTCACTACAGCTCAAAAACACAAACCAAACGCCTCGTTTTTGGGCACGACGAAGGGAATAACTTGTTTTAATAGGAATATGAGAGCTCGCTTGCCTGGTCGGAGCCGAAGACTTTCTCCCGTCCTCTCCTCGTTTGGCTCGCCGCTCAATCTTACACATCCTCCGGCGTCACTGTGTGTGTGCTGCAGCCAAGGTAACCAAATCTCGCGATACTCACGCAGGTAGCGCTGTGTGCGGCAGCCAAGGTAACCAAGTCTCGCGATACTCACCCAGGTAGACAAGTGCGACACACGCATGTGGCCTGCTGTAAAGCAATGCTTTTTTTTATATGTAAATATTAGATTGTTTTTTATTTTGTTTTATCTATACAAAATAATAAATTTTTTAGTGATGTTCGGCTTGTTGTGTATTCTGTTTGTGCTAAAAATGTTTGTAGCTGATATTGTGTTATGAAACTTTTACCTAGAAACTTTCCTTATGTGTATAAATATTGCAAAGCGAAACCTTTGTTACTTTATTTTGGACAGCATAAAACACTGGCATCCTTAAACAAATAGACTGTGGACATTCTGAATATCTTTATTCATGGTCATGGTCTGGAGGGTTCAGAGCCTACCTTGGATATTCACTAGGCACAGGTGAAAGTGCTCCCTTGTTGGGATGCCAGTCTATCACAAAGCCTGTAAATGCATCTCCAAGTTGTTGTTGATTCCAAGCAAAGGGGGTCTTAGGAACTCTCTTTTATCAACATAAAAGTATTTCCATTTGACCATTATTTACCATTATCTTATAAGCAGAAAATACTATTAGCAATACTATGATCTAGTATGTTATAGTAGGATGAGATGATTGATGATAATGAGATTAAAAGTGGCTTACAATAAAAGCAAACTCCTTGTTAGTCTATGTTTAAATTGCATTAAACTGTTATTCATTCTAACGTGCCAAAATACTAAATATCTGAAGTAGCTGTATTATCCTGATTAGAGTTGCATAGTGGCATTTGAATAAAGATTTTAAATGTAAAAAATCTGTTCATGATCAATCTAACTACCTACATTTAGAAAAATTTGAACAAAAAGAACAAAATCTTACACAAGTCGACAAGTCAAGTTAGCCTGCATTAAGAGTAAGCACAGCCTCCCAGTCGAAACAACCTATTAATAATTTGTATTTACTCTCATACCACTGAATTAGCCACAACATAACAGTAACGGTGCAATTATTTGCTCTTTAACTGACTTTATGTTAGTAGTTCTGAAAAATATTTCAATGTTTACTGGCATTAATAGCTTACTTAAAAACAACAAAAACTGATCTGCTCCTCTCAGTGAGACCAAACTAAGGTCACTTTGAGTCATTTTCATTCTGACTGAATCCAGTTCAGGCCTGTGAGGACCAGGTCCGAATAATCCTTAAATCGCTCTTGTATATGTCTTTTCTTCTTGAACCAATATAAACAATTCCCAAGTGAGAAAAAGGGGACTGGCCAACAAATGAGCTATCAAATAGTAATTTATTTAAGTAAGGGTTGAATTTAAATCATGTAATTATTTTTTTAAACAGCATTCCATACAAAAAGGTGACTTGGGTAAAGAAACAAATTGCTAGTCTTTGCTAGGTGAGTCAAGTCACTTCAATATATGTTTTTTGTGAAGTAGCTTTAAAGTGATTTAAAAGTAAATATATTTTTCTAATGGGCTCGACTCGAGCTGAATCGGTGATGAGCATGTGCTGAATAAAGCATGTTACTGTAATCTAAACTAGAGTAGATAGTTACTAGTGGTAATCTCTCAATCAGTCACTCAGCTCCATTTAATATATTTAGTGCAAAGCAAGCACATTCTGACAAGAAATACAGGTTAAATGTGCACATTTAGGACATTCAGAGCAGTTTGATTATATAGTAAACACTGTAATTTGCTGTCCTTAGAGGTGGTTTAAATGACAAAAAGCAGTCTCAGAAGCATGTGACAAGGCAATGGATCATTATTTTCATTATATAATTGTATTAAACTGATTGATATAATGAAGTACATGATATGGGTGTTTTGGTGAAAAAGTAACCGAGAAAGAGACAACAAAAGAGAAAAAGTGTGAAGGCATGGTATAGAGGCAAGGCAAATATTTTGGAGTGAACTGTTAAAGGGCTGTGATTTCACTCTTTACAGGTCATCAGTCTCCCCATCAAATGGCATGGTATCCATCTCCAATGGGATGCTGCTTGTTTCCCCACTGCACACCCAGCCAATAGGAGTGCGGTTGAATGAGGGTCTTGAGCATATGTCATGCTGGTACACCACTGCAGGCTCAGGATCCTCTACTGCTGACTCGACGTCTGGCAGTTGGAAGGTCATCAGCTGAGAAGCTTTCTCAAATCCACCAAAGGGTAGAGCGGTCCTGGTAGGAAAGTTATATTAATAATGCCTTTGTATGCCATCAAACATATGAATTGACAGGTACTGGAAACATTTCAACCACCAAGCGTTACCAGTGGCTTACTAACTGTTTGGTACATTCATGTCATTTAGCAGACGCCCTTATTCAGAACGACTTACAATTAATACAGTTTTACAATCCAAGCAATCATGGGTTACAGGCCTTGCCCAGCTGTAGCAGAAGCCCATAGTCCAGTACCTTAACCACTAGACCACCACAGTCCACTAAATGGTACCGTGTAGTTTTAGTACTACCTCTGAATTAATTATGAAATAACTGTAATCTACAGTACTTTACTGTGTACA
>JAUZSU010035808.1:0-10263 GCA_034780255.1 Parotocinclus maculicauda
AATTTGGAATAAGGCTGTAACATAACAAAATGTGGAAAAAGTGAAGCGCTGTGAATACTTTCCGGATGCACTGTAAATAACAAAAGCTCTTTCAGTCATACAGGGAAAACCAAGTCTTCTATAATAATTCCATCACGATTTACTACGCTACTCATATTTCCCAAATAAACACAAGTCCATGCACAACCACTTACACAGCATGTAACATGCACTGACCTGAGTGCGATTTTGTAGTGGTGAATCGCTGCCTCATTTTGTCCTCTGTCTTTCAGGAAGTTGGCATAGTTATAGTGCACTTTAGCATTGTGAGGTAATGTTTGAATACCAGACCTAGGGAATTTAAAACAAAACAAATCAGTATTCAACCTTTTTTCGGGATAGGGATAAAAAGGGAATATTAAAACATATACATAGATAAGGAGATAAAAAAATACTGCCTAACATTGTAAATGCATTTGTGTTCCACCTTTCAGCTGTTTCATAATTTGTAGCACTGAAACTGAAAATGTGATTATATTTATCAATGTATTAAAATTATTAGAGTGGGGGCCAATCTGAAAGCTGAGAAACGCAATGTTGTCTGTTACAGATCACATAACCAGCCTAACAATTGCAGTGAAAAGCAGTCACATGACTTTCAGTAACACAATATAGTAACACTATATCTTCAATCAGGAAAGTGACTACAATCAGAAAACAGTCTAAACCACTTCTCAGGAAGCTAACCATGGAAAAGATTTTTTGTATGGGCCAAGAAATACATACATTTCACATAAGAAGACTGGAATACTGTCCTATGTACTAATAAATCAAAGTTTGTCATTTATGGCAGGGGTATGTAAGAAGAAAAGCAAGAGGAAGACGAATGCCACATTGTATCACATCAGCAGTAAAGCATGGTGGTGGGAATATACGACAGCCCATGCAAAATAAACATTATATCACTTCGACACACCTCCTCCTTCTCTACATACCTGAAAAGGGCCTCTCGAGAGAGCCAGATTTCGTTCTGCTGCACAGTTTTACAGGAGAACAGGAGGAGGAGCAGCACCATGGAGACTGTGAGTGCAGCAGAACCCCAACGGCTCAGCACAGCACACAGCCTGTTCACTCCATGCACCACCAGAATACAATAACCCATACTGCAGTGAGACACATATGTACATATGAGAAAGAGAGAGAGAGAGAGAGAAAACAAGCTGATTATATATCCAAAACAGAAAACCTACAAGAAAAAAGGTGGTGTATGCCAACAAGAGCTCAGTGTAATCAATTAGAAAAATCTCCCATACACTTTGTAGTTACACTAAGCACTGTTCATACACCAGTTTACCTCAGATTTAACTCGGCTCATACCAGCAAGTTTTACACCAAAAGCATGTATCTGTCTAATAGCACAGGTAATTAATAAATAAGTGTATAATGCTTAGTAGCATATCTTTGCTTACAAAACTGTAACTGTGCCGTTTTACCAGCCACCACTTCAGCGTTTGTAGAATTTCAATGCAGTTCATGTTTTCATGTCAAACTTGGCATCAATAAGACAAAAGGCACTTAGGGATAGGCTAAAAGCCAGAGATGTAGAAATACAGATAAGCCATTCCACGAGTAAAAGTATTGCCAGCATCTATAATTATTTAATTGATACAGCTGTTGGCTTGACCTACAACCCCAAATCCTTATACTTTTATGCTTGATGTATTGTCTGAGCAATGTTATTTCCAGTACTTGCACAGTACTTCTTCCACAGCTAAGCCTGTGTGCGCAGCATGTGGTTTTGCAGAAGGGAAATGTCGCTTCTTTTTCTGCATTAATGTTGCCATCACAGAAGTGCAAATGGCCTTTGCCAACGACACCAACACAACCTCATAATATGAAAGGCCTTTTGGACTTGTCGCTGATATTGTCAGCAGACTGAATAGTCCTTTTTTTTTTTGGACCAAAGCACACGGCATATGTTTTTTTCCAATAAAGACCTGGAATACTGATTCATCTCACCACAGTAATTGTTTTCACTGTGTGATGGTCCATCCTTTGAAATCACATCATTATTTTGTGTTTTTATTTTTTTTAACGAGCACTAATATTACAACCATTCCAACTTTGTTTGGAATGTGTTGCAGGCCTGAAATGTAGTAATGGATGTTTAGTAACAAATATAATGAAGCTGACCAGAAAAAAAAAACATTAATTATCTCAGGTTCATCCTGTCTGCAAAAAAACATATGTAAAGGTAAGAAACCTGTGCTTTGTAAATATGCATTTCCACACTGTCTCTACTTTTTCTGAATAGGGTTTGTAATTAGCAAAACCAGTAAGCTGGAACAAAATTGTGGATCATTATTTCCCTTTCTAAACCTGAACTGGCAGCACCATTTCTTGCTTATGGAAGGATTGACCAGCTATGTATTGGTATATTTTAAACTCAAATATGCGATCAAACAATATTTCTCAAATGTATCGGATCCTGGGAGTCAATCGAAAATCGTCAAACATACAAACCATATTTTACAGAGTAATAATAAATATGAGTTACATATTTCTCTTGTGAGCATCTGGCACTCTATTATTTATGAAGTTGAATAAAGCTGACACTGCTTTCATGGTTTCTTGTTGATTTAGCTTACTTTGTGCTGTGTGTGTGTGTGTGAGTTTGTTTACACGTGTGTGTGTACTGACTCTGGGCTGATCCCTAGAGTAACTTGTAATTGATGAAGTATTAGTGACATAAGCTGTCTGGCCATAACAAAAGCTATTAGTATACTCTGAACAGAAAGCCTTTTATGAAGACATCCAGATGTGCGTGTTCGTATTTAAGGTTAATCTTCACAATCAGAATCAATCACAGAATTCCTTCAAATTACCTTCCATTTCTAAACTACATGCATGCACACTTCCACCCACCCCTGACCCAAAGGAGCCAGATTATGCTCTACCTTCACTGGTGTATTATTCCCACAGTGGGGGAAGATTAAACTGTGGAGAGCAAGGATAGAAGGACATGTGCAAACTCCAGAAGCCTAAAGTAATGCAACTCAAAGCAAGACAAAAAAAAAAAAACATTGCAGAGCCTCAGTACATCTTTAAAAGAATCATTTTCAAACACAGCAGCTCTAAGGGCCCTTTGTCACTTTACCGTTGAGGAAATTCAGTAGGTTTATTACAATGGTATATCTGTGGTTAAGGAAGGAACGTGAGGGAGAATAAAATAATACAAGAGGGACCAACAATACAGATGTGAAAAAGAAGGGTAAGTTTACACAATCATTGCTAATCAAATAATTACATTTCATGCTCGTACAGACAAACCTGGGCATGTAGAGAACTCTCTCAGCCACCACAAATCCCACACGGAAAAACAGATTAGAGGCAGGGATAAAAGGAAACATCAGGAACAGCATCCCCACCACTACTTCCCTACCCTCCATCTTCATAGAGAAAAACAGAGAACAAGAGAATCATTATATAGAATCAGCAAGTGCAGGCAGATCATGTTTTTTGTAAGTGCAATCATTAATTAAGCTTAGCAAGCTGCTTAGACTAGATTAGCAACCCTGTGAATCGTGGAATCATCATCTTGGAATATGGTGACTTGATACAGTGATTTCTAGAAGTCATTGTTGGAAGCAATTTTTATTCACATGCTGTGAAACACACCACCTGTCCCTGTCTGACGGTTTAATTTTTCTTCACAATTCTGATTAGAATTTCCTGTAACACAGTTCACTTTGATACAAATTTAGCTACTTCCTTCACACTACGGCCTTTGGTACCCCCAAATGCGACCAATCTGTTTTGCCAATCATTAACATCTGCTTTGAGACCTATTCTCCAAACATCGAATTTGTTGAATAGATAGTTATAGGTCTGTTTTCTCTCAATAATGTATAAATAATGTTTTCATCTTGATCGTAATTTTGTGCATGGCTGTTAGATTACAATCAACACAGCTGTTACACAGATGAAGTTTAACATTATATTTGCAAAAGACAAACTGATTGCACTGTATATATCATCTTGCACCTACACACAAAGACATTAAAATGCTTAGGTCAACTGTAAGGTTAAAGTTGCACATATATGTAAACATACAGTTCGAAGTTTTGTGTGCACAGCTAAAGAGGAACTGCTGCGTCATATGAGTAATTAGGATGTTAAGAAAGTGAACGTTAAACCTTAGCTTTGCTTAACTCCATCTGTTGCCATAGCAGCAATGGCAGAGGTCACCATGCCATCAAAACAACGTGGTGCTTTCAATCTTCTAGAGGTTACATCACATCTCATTCATTTAACCTTTACATTTTTATAAGGTTCTCACCTTGTATCAGTCTCCTGTGTTTACCCACTGTGCACTCCATTAGACACATCTACCTTACTCATCAACAACAAGTAATAAATATATAATAATGAACAGGAAAACAAAGAAAATAAAAAATAAAACAGATGTGTTCAAGAAGTTAAATAGAAGGGCACACCCAAACACAGGGGAAGATGCTAAAGTTTTACAAGTTCTAATTAGGGTTGCCATTTTAAGTAATTTCCACAAAGCGTTGGGGTTAATAAAGGAAAGGGGTGTCTTTTATCTAGTGCTTATTCAAGGCAAATGAGTCCTGGACAGCAGTGTCAAAAATGCTACTTGATCAATACGTTAATAAGGCAGTGCAGCAAGACTCCAAACTGTCAGATACCATTCCTATTACCGTGTAGTGGCTGCAGTTTTGAAAGTCATTACACAGTCAGTATTTATTTACTGTTCTTGCATGTGTGGTGCACATAAGCTTTCCTTCCCTTTATACAGTTACTCTATCCTAAGAGACTTGCACTGTATAATACTACAACATACAATTCAAGCAACTGAGTGTTAAGGGCCTTGCTCAATGTTCCAAAGTGGCAGCTGGGAAGCCTATTCCTTATTGGCAATATTCAAGTACTAACCATAGTATTAATTCAGGCATAGTTTGCAAATGTTCAAAAGTAATCCAACCACATGTTGGCAAATCATTGATTCATATTATAAACCTTTTAGTAATTAGTATTTCTGAATTGCCAGAGATCTCCAATTAGAATGGGTATACACACATTTGGTAATGTAGTGTAAAATATCTTCAAAATGTTTGTCAAATGGATGTGTATACACCTGAGTGTGGTCCAATTTATTCAACACATCCAAATAGAACAATAAGACCCAGCCATCTGGGACTCTGTAGACTAGTGCTTAAGGTACTGGACTGTGGACCTTATTGTCCAGGGTTCAAATCCAACCTCTGCCAAGCTGCCACAGTTGGGTCCTTAAGCAAGGCCCTAACCCACCATTGCTTGAATTATAAGACTATATGAGCTGTAAGTTGCTCTGGATAAGGGGGTCTACTAAATTCCATAAATGTAATATAAATGTAATCTGTTACTCTGCTACTATTTACTTAACCAAAGTACACACCTATTTTATATGTGTGGGTACATACTCACCTGTAGTGATTTAACACAGTGCAGGCATAAAGTGAGCATCCCAAGCACCAGCATCAGGGCAGCGATGTTGCGTACATCCCACAGAGATTCCACTAAAGGGATGCTGCCCACCTAAAACCAGAGGACAGTGCTTATCTGATAAAGTGATGAAGCTTGTGTGGAAATTATATATAAGCATATTTGTATGCTTATTTTGTTTTAGTTTTTAGTGTTAGCTTGGAATCCATACCACACACACACTCATTAACCAAAATAAAGCAGCCAGAAGAACCTTGATATGTAAATTATTACATGTGTAGTCTGATTAGACACTGGGTCTTGCTACAAAAAGGCATAAAAATGCTTCCCCTGCTGCTCATTAAAATGGCTCAAAGAGGCTACTTCTGGTAGTGTACCTTTTGGTGACAGTTCATTGACAATGGTCGGGTTCAAGTATGGAGGCCTAGTGCCTCAATCCCATCTTTGCTGTAGAGTGAAACACTGCCCCAGTTGCTGGTCTAACATTCTGAGGAGCCATCACATACGACAGTTGATTGTTTGTTTGTTTGTGTTTTACGCCATTTCAGCACATTTAGGCTATTTCATGGCGGTACATGGGTTGTGTCATTTATATCGTTTTAATCAGTGTACATAAGATGTTTCAGGTTAATGTGATGTAAAAAGGTCAGTATTTTCTCTGGTGATGTTTTAAAAAGCTTTTGCAGACTGTTTCCTTGTAGAATATTTTATCTTTCCATATATTGGGCATTTAGTAAGGATATGTTTACTTGAGAACGTGGTTCCACATGCTTGGCAGGTTGGTGCGGTATGTCCAATTGGTAATGACCGTTTGTTTTTTCTGACCGTTCATTTTTTTAATAGTTTTTTCCAACTTTTGGTTCAATTTCGTGCAGTTTATTGTGCAGTTCATTGTCCCATTCATTTTACGACAGTTGATCACCCTAGTAATGATACAAGGAACATGTGACCATTTGTTGCTTCTCATGCATTTTTCAGTAAGATAATGCTCGCCCACACACAGCAAAGGTTTCCCAATAAAATATCCACCAGATTGGAATCCTTCCTTGGCCTTCCCAGTCACCAGATTTAACACCAATCTAGCATTTTGGGACCAACTGGCAACCTACAAACATGCAGGATCTACAGACCCAGTTGCAACACCTGTAGGAAAATGTGCCGCAGGATACCATACGAAACCGGTATGCCTCCATTTCCCAACCATATCTCAACCTGTATCCAGGCTAGAAACAGCCCATCAGAGTACTAGGGCCTCTTTTCAATGTGCAGTTTTCCCCAATAAACTATCCTTTCACTGTAATATTGTAAATATTTACATATATTATCAGTACATTCAAACATATAACGTTTCATTAAATTCCAACAACTCCTTCTTTGTCCATTATTTGTTTTGCCAGTGGATATATGTATCATGTATGTGCACCACAGCATAGGTTATGGCATGTGTCATGTGGGTCTTACCTGCCAGTCATAGCAAAGCATTATAGGAGCCAGGAGCAGCCAGGCATTGAAGGCCAAGAGATAGCAATAGGTGAGAAACCTACAGAAAATGCCATGTATTACTTTTGAATCAACTCATCTTATATGTGTTATATGGTAAATAGGCTGTTCAGTGTTCATGGGCAAAATAAACAGTGGTGGCACAGAGGCTAAAGTACTGGATGACAGAGCAGAAGGCCCACGGCTCAATTCCCTAGACTATCAAACTGCCGCTGTTGTGCCCTTGAGCAAGGTTCTTAACTCACAATTGCTTGGACTTGCTTGTGACTGTGTAAGTCTCTGGATAAGGATACATGCTGCTGCAAGTGTGTGTACAGGACTGTGACCACTAAAATGTTCTTCACCACCATTAGATTAGATTTATTTTTAATGGACCATAATTTGTAAATGACCATAATCTGTATGCTGTTGCAGTGGTTAGTGCAGCCGCCTCATACCCCCCAGATCCCTGGTTTGATCCTGACCCTGGGCTCTGCCTGTGAGGAGTTTGCATGCTCCCAATGCTTGCGTGGGTTTTTTCCAGTTACTCCAGTTTCCTCCCACAGTCCAAAGACATGTGTGTTAGGTTAACTTGTGTTTCCAATGTGCCCTTATTGGGTGAGTGTGTGTATGAGTGTGTGCATGGGTTGTTCCTGCCTTGAGCTCTGTGAACTCTGTGTCTGTCTAGGCTTACCATTACATTCACGGAATTTAGCAGACGCCCTTATCCAGAGCAACTTACAACTTATACAGTCTTACAATTAAAGCAATCATGGGTTAAGGGCCTTGCTTAAGGAGCAGTGGGACAGTGGGAGCTTGGCAGAGGTGGGATTTGAACCCAGGACCCTCCACAGTCCAGTACCTTAACCGCTTGGCTACCGCAGTCCCAGTCGTTATTCCCAGTCATTATCTGATTACTGCCTGTATACTCCTTGATCGGACTACTGACAAACTCTGATTTTCTGCAGGCACTCTCCAGGACATTAATCTTAAGGAGTGTTCAGGTTGCAAAGTGGCAAAATCAGAATTGTCACTGTAACCTCAGTCCCTGCTTTGCCATAGGATGGACTGGTCCCCCCCACCCCACCAGGATAAGCAGGGTTCAAGCAGGAAAGAAAAGAAAAGAAAGAATAAGGGGATTCTATTATTTTGTCCAGTGCCACGTGTATCCCTCATATACAATAAATGGATTTTAGATGAATATGTACAAAACTTTTAATATTTTAATATAAATCAACATTTCTCAGAGCATGATTCTAGACACCGTAACAAGTCTGCACAAATTAATGCATGGTTTGTACCAGTATATTGTACCATTAGTTGTTAAGCTGCACAACACAGGGTGAATCTGTTTGTGAACCGCATAGATTTACCTGGTGAGGATAAAAGGTGAAAAGGATGCTGGATTGTCCTGCTCTGAGAATAAAGGCATGGAGCCACCCATAAGCCACAAGCGAGCAGAGAGTATTAACAACACCTACATGAAACAAACATTTGCAAATAGCATTAAAACCACATAGTAACTACGTAAATACGCAAAATAATAGAAAATGCACTTACATATACAGTGACCACACAAACCCGTTTGATAAAAGGTTGAGCGATATGGAGGAGCTCCTTCATCTTGGAGCATGACAGATGCCTAAAAAAAACAAAAATGCCAGGCAGCTGTTAAAACTCTTAATTGAATCCAGGAATCATCAACTAATTGGAAAAAATAATGAGTCATCTGTCAGCGGCAGCTGTAACATTATTATTTGACAATTACTGTGCCTGATACATAATTCATTAAACCGATAAAGTACATTTTACAGTGTGATTGTAGCTCAACCCCACCCACATCCACATGGCTATGACAACTCTGATATCTTCATCTCTGTACATTTACAGTATTTAATTAATGAAAGTAAATATTTAATACAGGTGTGCACCATTTCTTGACCACCTGATTAACAGCTGATCTTAACACTCATAATAAATGAAAATAGAAATAAACATCCTACCAAAAAGCCATAAACAAAGATTTTGTCAATCAGCAAAGGCGTAAGTGGTTAGTCCTGTTGTCATTGCTCTATAACTCTATAGCTCTATAGCTCCAGGTTCAATCCTGACCTCAGACTCCACCTTTGTAGATTTGGCATGTGCTCCCTCTGTCTGCATGGGTTTGGTCTAGATGTCTCCCAAATTCCCAAAACTAGCGTTACCTTGTCACTATAAAAGGCCCCCAGTGTAAATGTTTTACAGTTACTGTGTATACAAAACATTGTAAGATAGTTACGCGCCATTCGTTTACATGTCCATGGTCCGAATAAGGGGGTCACGTGTAGTAAAATAAAATCAACACAAGCAGAGAAACCAAAACACAGCACATAAACAGAGAGTTTAGAGGCTTTCTTCCCAGAGGAAGGAAACCAGAGGACACAGGAACAACCCGCCTGTGTAACAAAGATTTCAAACTCTGAAATGACAGCACTAAGCGTCTCCCAATACACCACCCTAAAGTGAATAATATTAAGTCATGCCACAACCGTTAGAAAAGACATGAAAGAAATGAAGAGGGGGTGAGAGGAGGGGAAGGGGAGCAGGATGAGTGCTTGCTCAATTTACAGCCCTTTTGCTGATTGATTTACTATAATGAGAGGAGAGTGTTAAATGATGTGTGTTTATTCCTTACACAGATTCCATTACTCTTTAGAGGACAACACAGTATTTACTAAACGTAACCCGCATTTCCACTCTATTAAGTCTGTTTTTCCTTCACATCTTCCCTGAAGACATTTACATGTAGTCACTTAGAAGCCGCCTTTATTCAGAGCGACTGATAAAATCTTACAAAGCAATTGTGGGTTAATGGTTTTGCTCATGGAACCCATAGTGGCAGCCTGGACTTTCTGGTCCACTCCAGTACCTTAACTGCTGGGCTACCAAGGCAAATCCAATTCAATTAGAACACAACTAAATAACAGCAACAATATCTTAACACCTTCAACATAAAGAATAAAAGTCACACAAAGCTTATATTTGACAAAGCAGCAGTTCACACAGATGGGCAACTTTGTAATATCAAAGCCCCACAAATAACCTTCTAATATTGCAGTGTGTAATCGCAATATTGCAGAAGCTCATGGTGAGACACTATTAAAAAACTATTTAATATTAAATGAGCTTAGTAAATGTAAGAAATTTATTCCAGGGTGGCCAATCATTTACAAATGATTTACAAGTGTATCTGATTTTCTGTCAGAGCTTTCTGATGTGTTATCTACTATGAGTTTGTCTTTCACATCCATGATTGTACTC
>JAUZSU010035819.1:0-10263 GCA_034780255.1 Parotocinclus maculicauda
CAGCGGAGATGAGCAGGAAAATGGAGCCTCTGCGGCTGCTACAGGAGGAGCCTGCTCGGGGTTAGTTGGAGCTAAAGCTGCCTTACCGAGCGACAATCGAAGTGGTAAGATTATCTCTACAGATTAAAAACATAAAACATGAGGGGGAACCGTGTACTGCTGAGAACGTAGGAAGAGACTGAGGAGCACTCACTTAATGAATCATCAAACAGACAGGCGATCTTCACATACTGTACTTACTGCCAGCACTTGCAGTAACTTTTTTCTTGCAAGCTTTGTTTATTTATCGAGAGCAGTTACGCCATGACCAGGCAGTTTTAGTGCGCTTTCTTCATACCGTGCATTCTTAACTGAATTTCCCAGAGGCATCACAACACATAGTTAAATAGCAGAGACCCAGACATAGCGGTGTCTACCAGTTAGAACTTGACGACGCTTTTGAGAAACCGGGCCCTGTTCTCTACAAGGTTGCATAGGCCTCGTAGCTACCTTTTTCTGTCAACGGAGTACAAACGAATTAGCAATGCTTCTTCACATAATAGCCATTTAGCGCAATCAGATAAACGATCTGTCTTACAAATTCAGGGGATGTAATGTTTGGATGAAAGTGCATCAGTACTGTTCGCTCTGTTTTACTGATGAATGCATGGGTTCACAGTGATGCTGTTTAGAAGCAAACTACTATAATGTATTCCCACAAAGACTAGAGAAGTTTTAAATATTATAAAAATATGCAGACGAATTTGGACTAGACGGAAGAGATGAATGCACAATCCATTCAAATGTGTTTTATAATGATTTTCTTTTGAGTATTGCATTGGTGTGGGTAGCACATCCACAGCACTTAAAGAATAGTAACATTGAATCAGAGAATCTCCTAATACAGCACCACATCTTTGTGAGTTGTCTGGTCAATTAACACATATACAGTACATGGATTGTGCAATACAAGACTGAAATGGAAATGCAACAGATTAATGTCACTGTACATTTTATTAGATGTTTTGAAACAATGTTTCAGTAGTGTGGTGTGGTGGGCAGACTTATGTTAATTTATTCAAATTCACATAACCAGGCACTCCTAGGCAAATACTATTTATGATTGTGATGTAATACACAAGTAACTCAATATTAGGAACTGGGAAATACTGTTTCTTTTGTGCTTTGCAGAGACCCTGTGTGCCACCCCGCTTATGTGTAGTTTGGGACGTCCCGTTGACCTAGAGAAGGATGACTACCAGCGAGTGCTGTGCAACAGCGAGCACTGTCCGTATGGGAACTGGATGCACCTGCAGTGCTTCTATGAGTGGGAAAGCAGCATACTGGTGCAATTCAACTGTATAGGTCGTGCACGCAGCTGGAATGAGAAGCAGTGTCGTCAGAATATGTGGACCAAAAAGGGATATGACCTAGCCTTTCGATTCTGCTCGTGCCGCTGTGGCCAGGGCCACCTGAAGAAAGATACAGACTGGTACCAGGTCAAGCGCATGCAGGACGATCGCAAGAAAAAAGTAGGACCGGAAAAAAGTAGTGGAAAAGCCACCGGAGCTAGCTTGGGAGGGGCCAGTGGGGAGATGCAGGATGAACTCAAAGTGAAAGGGAAGTCATCCAGTAAACCTCCTCACCGTGGTTCCAACCAAGACCTGTCACGTCGCCATTCAGTGGACAGACAAAACTCTCAAGAGAGAAGTCATATGGGCCCAGTTGTTACCAACAGTGGTACAAACCCTGGTGCTCGCTCTCCCTGTGACTCGCCTGGCCAGTCTCCACCACTGGGCTTCTCCTTCTTCTCACCTCAGCCAGCTGGTGGTCCACGCAGCTCACGGCACCTGGGTGAATTCCTGAAAAATGCTGTCCACATGGAGGGCAACCGGAAGCAGTTGCTGACGGGAAATGTGGCTGGCCGGGGTAGTGTACAACCAGACCATGGGGCTGCTGGGTTGTGTCTGCCTCGGCTTGCTCAGGGTGATGGCCCTGTGGAGTTCCTTCAGAGGCTGGACCTCTCTGAGCTGCTAGCCCACATCCCTCGGCACAAGCTTAACACCTACCATGTGCGCATGGAGGATGATGCTCAGGCAGGGCAGGGGGAAGACTTGAGGAAGTTTATCTTGTCCGTGCTGAGTGCTAGCCATCGCAATGTAGTTCACTGTGCCCTATGTCACCACACACTGCCCATATTTGAGCAGTTTCCATTGGTGGATGGAACACTTTTCCTGAGCCCATCTCGACACGAGGAGATTGAGTATGATGTTCCATGCCACTTACAAGGTGAGGACCTCAGACGCTCAGATCTGTTTAAGCTTTATTTAATGTCTATAAATACAAATTTAGCTGATTGACTGCTAACATTTATAACATCGGTAAGACTGAAAATATATATGAAATAGTTATGCATTAAATGTTTGTAAACATTTAAAGACAGCATATACACCAGTGTATGTATATAGGTATTAGCAAGGAGATTGTCTTACAACCTTTCTGCCACAACAGACTTTTTTCTAAAAGGTCTTTCCATTAGATTTTGGAATATGACTGTGAGTTCAGCTCCTGTTGTTACTTTTGTAATTTCAGCACATTTTCAAGGTGTCTGATGTAAATTAGGTTAATAATCTGTGAAAAGCAGCTCTCTGTCATGTAAGGACAGCAGAGCAGAAAGTTGCTGAGCTAACTTGTTGGGGGGTGAAACATATTGATATTGAAAGTCACTGGGGTTTGCTGTACAATCCATTGTACTGTCATTGTTTTTGGATGATCCATAAATGTATGCTTTATGCTATGAATGTGTTACAAGTGAGTGTTGCAGAGCTGTATATAGACTAACTGGCTAGTTTATTAGGTATACATATTCAACTGCTAAAACTGCTGATAGACTGAAAGTTTCACACTCAGGTATCTCCAGGGTTTACAGCTCTATGGGTGAAAATGCCTTGTTGGTGCCAGGTGGTCAGAGGAGACTGGCCAGATTTGTTTGAGATGATAGAGATATACAGAAGAGCACCTCTGAATGCACAACTTGTTGAACATTGAAGCAGATGGGCTACAGCAACAGAAGACCACACTGAGGCCGGTTATGTTGTAGTGCCCTGGTGAATCTATTATCACAAATAATTAAGGGGGTTCTGAACTTGAAAGTTGGTCAAACCCTGAACTAGCAAGGTGTATCTAATATTGTCTGGAGAGTGTATATGCTGTCTGTAAAATCATAATTCAGGACATCATCTTCAATAGTTATAACTTTTGGAAGGATAAGTAGGACAAGCATTGCTTTATTTCAAGATTTTATGGTCAATGATTATGGAACTTGTTCAAACAGGTTAGTTAAGCTAGATGAACAGTTTCAGATACAAAGCTGGCAGCTCATGAACCAGATGGAAGAATAATTAATGGGTAGTGACTGTTAGCAGAACCTGTATTTCTTCATCCATGTGCTATTATGATGTCTGTTACCATTTCATGTGAGGCTACCCTTGTAATTGCAAAATTAGATTGATGAATGAAAACCAAATTGCTGTGCTGTGTTTTGACTGCATCGTATGTTATACAGTAATAAGAAAGACAACACGAAAAGAACATCAGAGGAAATTACTGCTCTTGAAGCAATATCATAGGATCCAATTGCTTTCAATAATTTGTTGTTGCAGGGAGGTTGATGCACCTATATGCTATCTGTGTGGACTGTCTCGAGGGAGTACACAAAATTGTCTGTATAAAGTGCAAATCTCGATGGGATGGAAGCTGGCACCAGTTGGGAACCATGTATACATATGACATTCTGGCTGCTTCTCCTTGTTGTCAGGTATGTCATGTTTGAATGTCATTATCTCAATAGGTTGAAAAAGTGAACAGTCTAAATAAAAACAGTTCCTTAAGCCCACCGCTGTGGAAGAGTCCGGGGGTGCCTTATGGCAATCACGAATTGAAAGTCATGTTGTTCCCTTACAGTTCATGTCAAGCTGGACATATGATGTTTAAGATCAAATGAAATATTTTTGTTAAAATAAACCTGACAATCTGATAATGGTACACAGCTTGACATTTGAAATCATAATAATAAAGTATACTGTAATGTGCAGTCCCCTCCACACTTATTAGCGCCTTGGTACAGTAATCACACATTTGAAAAATAGACAAATCCAACCATAATCTAAAGTAAATTTAGTCTTAGAGAAAAAAACACAAAAATAAATAATTATTATTAAAAAAACATTTGCAACCCTAAATACCGGAGATATTTTGTTTTGTCGCTTCAGTGTAATAAAAAAAAATTATAAACATCCGTTCTTGCATGTCAGGCCTGCATTGGGATAAGTGAAATTTAGGGGTACTTATGAATTTAAAAATCATTGATTATAAACAGGTACTGTCGAAGGTGATTGTAATTATACAAAATCGTAAGAAAGTCATTGAAAATTATCTTTGAGGAATGGTCTGGATCTTTTTGTCTTTGTTCCTAAGCAAACAGTGTCCATTTGTTTACTTTTCTGGTTTCAGAGGCATCTAGGATGGAAGTTGAAACATGTATTATAGTCTTAAAAAAGCTATTCTGGGTTCATACTATCAACAACTATATAAAAGTCAAAGTACATAAAAGGAAGACTGTTTTTCATTTATATTTGCCTCGGTCATTATAAAATATATAATGGTGGAAAATACAGAGCAGGGAATTCAGACCATTCCTTTTAAGAGAATTTCTCTATTGTCCAAGGTCTTCACGTTCTTAGCTCACACCATTGGTTTTCATTAGTTTCTGTGTATTATTTGGATCAGTTTCCCGGTCTAAGATCCATCCAGGTCCCATTTTTATTATCGTGGCAGAGGAAGAGAGATTTTGATTTGAATAATTCTGTTGACCACAAGATGCTCCTTTGGTCCAACAGTGATCCTCTAAGACCATCCCCCTCACAGTTCAGTGTGGCATAATAAACTTTAGAAGTTTTATATATACCCAATGACCAAAAATGAATCAAGCAGGTAGATATGTGGGCTTCCTGTAAAACATGGCATTCAGTTGTGTCACAGGCTGATTATTAATCTGTATAATAAATGATTACAGGTATTGGCTGATTTGACACTTGGGTCTTGCCACTAGAGGGCATACAAATGCTTCCCCCACTGCTCTATAAAAAGAAGCTGAACATGGAGTCCTAGCTGGTCCCATAAATGCTTAATTAGTGATAAATGGCAACTAACACAACATCATCAGTGTCACTGCAGTCTAAGAATGATCCACCACCCAAATAGTGGGGCTCCTGATCATTAGAGAGCAAAGTAAAGGGGACGAACAAAGCATGGAGAGAAATAGATTGATTGCAGTCTGTACTTGTAGAACTACAAATGCTTCTGTATGGTAAGTGAAACTGATGAAATAGACAGTGAGTGTAGAAACCAGGAGATGGTCATAATGTTGCACCTGGTCATTGTGTATATATACAGTTGTGCTCATAAGTTTACACACGTTGGCAGAATTTGTAATTTTTTGGCCGTTATTAAGAGAATGTGAATGATAATACAAAAACCTGATCTTGTATTCATGGTTAGTGGTTTGGTGAAGCCATTTATTAGCATTATTATTTATTATTGTGTTTTCCCTTTTTAAATCACAATAACAACAGAAACTACCCAAATCAAGTTTACATACCCTGAACGTTTTGGCATTATAATACACATACACACAAATTAACAAAAGCAAGTTTAAATTGGCTAAAAGTAACCATCCTCACCTGTGATCTATTTGCTTGTAATTAGTGTGTGAATAAAAAGTCAGTGAGTTTATGGGCTACTGACAGACCCCTGCATGTTTCATCCAGTGTTGCTACTGACGTTGTTAGATTACAAACAATGGGGAAAGCAAAGGAATTATCAAAGGATCTGCAGGAGAAGATTTATGAAACAGTAAAAGGATATAAAAACATATCCAAGGAAGTAAGAATTAGCACTGTTCAAACTCTCTAAAAAAAAGAAGTGGTGTGGCTGTTTCAAGGTGCACAATAAGGAGGCACTTTTAGAAAAATTGGTTGCATGGTCGAGTCGCCAGAAGAAAGCCATTACTACGCCTGCGCATGGGACGCACTTGGATGTTCCAACATGACAATGATCCAAAGCACAAAACCAAGTCGACATTTCATTGGCTACAGCAGAAAATATTGAAGATTCTGGCCATCTCAGTCTCCTGACCTCATTATTAAAAATGGGCAGCTTTACCATCTCAGGAAAAAATATGGTCTTTATCTACAACTACCACAAAAGACTTCAAGCTGTCATTGATGTTAAAGGAGGCAATACACAGTATTAAGAACTAGGGTATGTAAACTTTTGATCAGGGTGATTTGGAAAGTTTCTGTTGTCATTATGTTTTTAAAAATGCAAACACAATTGTTCAATTATCATTCATATTCTCTTAAAAATGCCCAAAATTGACTAATTCTACTAGGGTATGCAAAGTTATGAACTTAACTGTGTATGAGTGTGCGCGTGTGTATATATATATATATATATATATATATATATTTTTTTTTTTTTAAATATATATAGCCTTATTACTGTATCCATTAATACAGTAGTTTTGTTATATATACACACTAGCAACTTAAATAAACAAATACATTAGGGGATATTTTATTATTTCTAATATGTATATAGATATATTGCTCACAAATATTATTAAATATCCTGTAATTTTTGAGCAGTGTATAGAATTGTTTTAAAGCCATAATTATTTTCTTGGTAATCACAATTAATCTTTTTTGCTTGCTCATAGGTGACCCCAATTTTTTGTTCATTATAAAGCGCTACGCAGCTATGCATATAAACAGCCTGTTTTAACAGAATGCAATTTTTCCAAGAGTAAAAATACTAAGTGTTTTTTGACAGCAAAAGATTATACAGGTTAGACAGATCAGTGTGTGTGGTTTAAAATGATTTATATTTTGCATTATAATATAAAGTTTTAATGATTTGATACACAACACAAAAAAACCTTTGCATAGTGCAAAGTATACATCACTTCTTCCGTTCAGTCACACAATAATGAGCACAGCTTATAGTGTCTGAAATCTCAATAGCCCCTTTATGACCCCCTTTTAGCAGCAACCCTTTCACTCCTGTATACCGCGATGTGGGGACTCCATGGATCAGACTTGTTTGTCCAGCACATTCTACAGATGCGCAGTTGGATTGAGAGCTGAGAAATTTGTAGGTTATGTCAAAGCCTTGAACTGTTTTTGGTCTGCAACACTATTTTGGTGAATAGTTTGTGCCATATATATGCATGCCAGGACCCAACATTTCCCAACAGAATTTTTAAATTAAATTTAATTATTTACTTCACCTGCCAGTGCTTTTAATATTATTGATATTATTGTGTAGTATGTAGGAAATTGCGATTAGGTGGCCTATAAGTGGTTACTATAGTCCTGCAAACTACATTAATGTCTTATTAAATTATCACTGTTAACATTACCATGACAACTGAAATTATTTACATTGCCTATGTACTCCATTGTACACAAATGTTAAAATTTGAACTCTTTCCTAAGGTGATCTCACATACGGTTTTAAGTTTACATTTGTGCCTTTGTGGCTGAGAAGGGTTTTGAAATCCTTGTTTTATTGGTGGTGGTGCTACGTGTACTAACGGGATTAATATTTATGCAACAGCTAGAGAGCTGCATCAGTGACAGATGGCAAATAAAACTACTTTAATCTGCAGTTGACTTGTCTATGCTCTGCTCATGTAGAGTGATGATGCCTATAAACTTTATTTGAGCTGGCTTGAATAAAAAGGGTTACTGCAAGTTGCCTTTTTATCTTTATCATTGATTTGGCAAGGCTAATACCTGCCATTTTATGTATTAATTTGACCTTTCGTCAAATAAATATTGTTCACCTTTTCCATTTACGGAAACCGCAATACACTGCTCAAAATGAAACATCCCCTAATTTTTGTCAGCAATAAATATTGAGAACTAAAATTGGATTTTTACCACATGTTGAGTGTCTCTAGTAGACAGCCTTGCTTTGCCAGAGGCCCAGTTGTATGTGTTTTACATTTATTGACTGAAATGTAATGTCGTTTGTCTTCAAAATCTCAGATTTAATATAGATACAAATAGAAATGGATTTTTGTCCCTCAAGTGCAAATTGTAGGAGCTTTGTGTATCCTTATTTATGTTAGATTAAGCTGAGGGAAGACACTGTTTCTGAAACTAATCGAACCACGTTAGACCTCATTCACCAACAGATTGATAGTCCCTATAGGTTGTAAAAAAATGCAATGGATCAAAACAATATATTATTAAATTATGCATTAAGTATTGCTTGGTCACACAGAACAAATCACACAAACGTAACAATTCACTTTAATTTTGGTAAAAAATATACCCTAAATGGTGTTCTCGTTCTGTGATTTCAGGAAAGTTCAGTTGAGTGTTCAAGCTGATCGGAGCCTCAGTGTCATTTTCCCACCTTCCTTTAAGAAAGAGAACTTAAGATCATGCTGAAATTTCTGATAGTGTTGAGACTGACAGGTAAAACATTCTATCAAAAATGAACTTTTAATATGCAAGTTCACAACATGATTTACCAAGAGAGGTCTGATTTTAAGGGCATTTAAAATGATTTATGCTTTGATTATTCTTTGTAGATCATGTACTTCTTGATGAGAGTCAGGCGTGTTTCTAGACTACTTGCTGTATTCCTCTGCCAATCAGTCATGGGGGCAGGACTGCATTCAAATAATACTGGTAAACACTAAAGTGATTGAGTGATATAACACTAAAGGGGAGTGAAAAGTGAACAAATTAAGTTCAAGACTAAAGATTTTTTTTTATTCCATTAATTTCGTTTATACTAATATTAATACCTGGTTTAATGAAAGTATTTGCTTTAGTGATCTAATATGTCCTGTTGGTAGGTTATACATTATAAGAGGCTAGCTGTGAGCTTTCATTAGTTTGTCTGCAACATTTCTGACTTCCTGACTGTCAAATATTTATGGATGTCCATTTGTCATGTGCTAAACTGGCTGTAATTGAAGCGCTAACAAAAGCTTCTTAGGCTTTCGAAAAGATACTCAGGCATTATGGGAATTGTAGTTCTAGTATTGAATGTGCATGCCGAGCTGTATTATAGCTCAAGAATACAGGATAAAACAGACGTTTTACAGCTGTGATTTTAGTGGGGCACACCAGTGTTTTACTGGAGCACGTGCCCTAATAAAGTGGCTCTAATGATGCCCCGGTGAGAGTAAAAGTGCGGTACTCAAGTACAGCTTGAACAGGGTACCAGTCTACTGCAGGACATGGGTCATTTGTTTTCCCTTTTTTTTAATGCATATTTAAAATTAATATATTACTATACTCAATGTTTATGTCAGATATGCGTTTGATTTTTTGCCCCCCAAACTTGAAGAAAAATTAAGGAGTTCGACATGGGCACTCTAAATAAAGCACTCAATGGTGCGATCTTATAAAAGACGATGCATGTAATCCAGTACAGTTGGTGGCGATAATGCACCAATTCCATATGCCAAGCACCATAAAAAAAACAAAAAAGGAGGAATAATACTGTAATAGGCATATTATGTACAGGGTGAGTCAAAAGCCACAGGACACGTCATATCCTGCCAAAACCATTGTTGAAGACAAATAGTAAATACTACAAATAGTAAAACCAGAGAAATTTGCAGTGGTCTCATTTTTCTCCAGAGCTGTAGATGAAGGCTAATGTAAATTCTTTAGGGATAACACCAAAAGTAATATTTTTTATCAATTAGTAACTGTAATGTGCATATTTGCTTTTTAACAGGAAAAAGTCATTAGGAAACTGTAATGAGATATTTAGTACCATGTTACGGCCACATTTTGTTTACTCTACTGGTCTTCAGCAGAAACCAGTCCCGCCATGTCCAGGCCACACCAGAGTGCAGAAACTCCCACTATCATTTACATTTACAGCATTTAGCAGACGCCCTTATCTAGAGCGACTTAGAAAAGTGCTTTAAGACATCAGTAACAATCTATTTCTAATAATCAGGAACAAGACTACACTTCTGAAACTGTAAAGGTTGGGGGTTTTATTTAAGAAAGAGACAGACAAGGGTGGTGGTGGTGGTTGGTAGTTGAGGTAAGTGCGGAATAAATGGGTCTTCAAACTTTAAACGGCGAGCCTAAGCTGTTCGAACATTGAAGGGAAGTTCATTCCACCACTTAGGAGCCAAAACAGAGAAGAGTCTAGATGAATGCCTTCCTTGTCCCCTGAGAGACG
>JAUZSU010035830.1:0-10263 GCA_034780255.1 Parotocinclus maculicauda
AGGGTTCAAATCCCAGCTCTGCCACAGTTGGGTCCCTGAGCAAGGCCCTTAACCCACAATTGCTTGGATTGTAAGACTGTTGATTGTAAGTCACTCTGGAAGAGTGTCTGCTAAATGACGTAGATGTAAACAACCATAGGAGTGAAGCTCATAGTTTACACCCCATTTGTATTTTGTAATCCTTCCAAAATATTTAATATTTTGAGCTAAAAATCAATGTAAAATATATTTTTAAAATAATATTTTAAAAATAAATACTACCATATATTGTTGTATCAATTTTTTGCATAGCTTTATAATAAAGTACTGTCAAATAGATTACAGTTCGGCAAAACTGAATATAATTTTCTTCTATTTAAGATGGAAGTAAATCTATGTACAACCCCAAATCTAAAAAAGTTGGGGCAGTATGGACAATTATATATTATAAACTATATATTTCAGTCCTAACTTAATTTGACTCGTTTGGCACTGTCTTGTTTATACATGCATGGACATTCCTGGAAAGGATGATGTCTCGAAGGCAGCTTATGTTGCTTTAAAATCTCATACTATGTACTTTTATGGCAGCATTAATGCAGAAAAATACACAGGGTTTAGAACAACATATGCTGCCCTTAAGACATCATCTTTTCCAGAAACGTCTATGCATTTATAAATAAGACCGTGCCAAACAAGTCAAATCAGAAAACGTTAGGACTGGAAAATGAACGTCCCTTTCAGTTTTCCTATGAGGTTTTTAAACCTCTGCCCATCTTTGCTTATCAAAGATTTAGCCATTCATTGATGCTGCTTTTGTACCGAATCATGATTACATCAGCTGTTTGAAATCGCATAATTATTTTTTAACTAAAAAAACTAAATCTAGCTTTTTATTGCCCCCATCCCACCTTTTTTGGAATGTGCTGCAGTCCTGAAATTCAGGATGTATAAAATAAAGGTGACCAGACAAAACATGATCCAATGAAATACTAGTCCAAATAAATTTAGGAAAACTGCCTTTTATATTTCATACCATCCAAGCCTTTTATGATTTTCTGTTGTACTTTCATCTATCTTGTGTGCTGTGGTGGGATAGAAAAAAATCAGCATACTGAACTGACATTCAGTCTGTAGTCACTTAGTTTAGAAGGTTTTATTGAGGCTTGATCTGGGCGACAATTACTAATAACACATGCACTATTTCACTTTATACTTTCACTAAGCAATTTATTAAGAACACTGTACACCTACAACTTAATGCATTGTCGAATTACATCAGCTATAACGATGAGGAAAATTATGACGTGCTATATGGAGTTGTTACCTTTCAATGTGATAATCTGCAAGTACTGTATATGCGTTACTGTTAGAGGGGTTTGGCAAGTCTCACAGATTGGGGTATTCTAGCCTTTATTAGGTGGGAATGGGACAGTCTAGTACGCCCAATTTGGAATCTGGCCTCATGCAGTTTATTACTGGCATGTCCCTTTCACTTCACTTGCCATATGCTAGCTACGAAGGAGGTCAGAAAAGGCATTATATCAGTTGATATATCAGACTAAAACGAAAAAACATCCAGTAAGGGGCAGTTCTGTAGGAAAAAGTCCTTAGTAATTTGAGAGGAGAACAGAGAATGGTCATACTGGTTCAAGCTGGCAGAAAAGCTAATTTAGATAACCACTCTGTACAAATGTGGTAGGCAGCAAGCCCCTCAGATTGTGTCAAGCTTGGACTACATCAGGAGAGTAGATCATGTTCCACCTCTGTCAGTCAAGAACAGAAAGCTGAAGCTGCAGTGGGAATACTGAAAAAACATGCCTGCTCTGATGATTCTCAAGTTCTACTGATGAACGCAGATGGTCACAATTTTCACAAACAGTAGGAATTCATGAAGCTGACCTGCATTATATCAACAGTCCAGGCACGTGAGGATGGTGTAATTAGCGTGGAGAATGTCTTCTTTGTTCACTTTGGACCTTTAATACAAATCAATCATTGTTTGAATGCCCCGGATTATTTGAGCATTGCTGCTGACCATGTGCACCCCTTAATGGACACATTTTATCTGTCTTCTAATGGTTAATTCCAGTATCATAATTTACCATGTCACAAAGCAAAAATTGTCAAAACTGGTTCCATGTGACAAGGTGTTCAGTGTTCTTTAGCTGCCTGCTCAGTCACTGCATCTGAATCCAAAAACCACCTTTGGGATGTGTTAAAATGTAAGTGCAGTGGCATGAAAGTGCGCCTATAAATCTGCACAAATTGCATAATGCAATAATGTGAACATAAGGCACAATCTCAAAGGAATTGTTTCCCCACATCTTGTTAAATTCTTGGCACAAAGAATCTTGGCTGTTTTGAAAGCAAAAGAAGGTTCTACTGAGTATCAGGTCAGTGGTGAGTTAATATCCACGAAATGCCCATGGAAGAAATGAGAAATGGCTCAAGCCTGATCCAATTTTAGCACCATACCATAGCACCATCCCCAAGCTTTAGAATAAAATGAGCCCTAAAACATTGGTCCAAATTAGTCGTGTGTGTACCCACCCCGAAACAATGCCTTCTCCAGACCACATCTGAAACCAGACAATCTGAAAACACACATGCCACATCTGGTCAACAGATAGTCACTAAAGAATGAGCAGGACACATCTGTGTTCATTGAAGCGCAAGGGGAAAACCAGGTGCAGAACAACGCCGTTCTCTGCACTGTTACAGAGCTCAAGGCCAACAGAGGTTAGCACATAGCAATATGGCAGAATGACTGACAGCGTGGAAATGATTAACACGCAGTTTCTGCATAACACTCAGAGAGGACGAAAACAAGCTACCACAGAGAACGCCTGATAAGTATTAAATCTGAAACAGTCAAAGCACCTGATTTACAGGTAATCCAATCTCTATACTCTCTATAAAGCATAGCAACAATAAATACCTGGCTAATAACCAATACCTTTATTGGCACCTGCAAATACTCAAATGCAACAAGTGTAACTGTAAGACTGACTGTGGGAAGAACACTGCACTGCCTTCCTCTTTAAGAGCTCAGTAACCCATAGCCAGTTGTTTTTATCGGAACTTTCTCGATTGCAAAATTACTTTAATCTCTGACTAACCACATTTTTACTCTGTTTCAATAACCGATTTGTGTGATACAAGTGCGCAGTGTTACTTATCTGGATCGGGTATATTAGGGGTCGAAGAAAAGAAATCAGAAAAGAAAACACTGGATTGGTCTGTGGACAGCACTGTCCACGATGTCCTTAAAAAACTTTGAGACTACCCATTTTAATGCACGCAAACAAGCATGTGCGTACAGGAATGAAGAACAATTCAAATAAAGTGTTTATCAGGATTACAACCGCACCAGTACCAACCCAGCATCAGGCTGTAAATCTGCTCTGAAATCAATGACTCATTTTTATTGTGTTAACATCAAGAGTGGCTCTTGTAGTGAGATTGAAATACTGTCAAAAACAAAGAGGAAGAACAGCACAGCGGCTATAGTTTGTTTTTTTGGTCCACACTTCGATCCTGCTTTTCCAGGTCAGACACTTGGGGCAAGTTCATCTCAGGGCATGGTAGGTTATGTCTGAATGTGATGCCTAATAATGGATATGTGATCATCTACTATAATATCTTAATTATTGCTTCAACAATGTGCAAGCTGACAGTAGAGAGTATGTCAAAAACTACACCTCAAGAGTTCATGCATTCACTGCATCATGTTGCCATGTAGGACAGACTACTGTGCATGTGCCACAAATCAAGTTGACATTATATCTAAAAGCACCTGACAAGTTAAAAATGAGTGAACAAACTTCACCAAGAGACAAAATACAGACACCTGTGGCCACGCAGGCTGTGTCATAGAGGTGCTGTGGCTTTGGAAAGACTCCTATTGCTCAAAATCTGCTATAAAAAAACTATGTTACAAATAAGTTGTTGTTACACACTTAGCGAACCTAAGTGGAATCGTTCTACAAAACAGCCTTACAACAAGATGGCAAGACATGAATACTGTCACCGCTTACATCACAAAAGACATGATGCCCTAATACGGGTGACTGAGATGGGTTCAAAATACTTTTCATTACTTTAGGCCCAATATATTACTGACAAAGTATTGTCTTATTATCGCTATCGACAAAATTCCAGAAAATATCGACATCACCATTGGGACTCCAACCTGGGCCTCTGCAGTGGCCCCTTTGAGACTTGTGATATTCAAAGAAAGTTGTTCAAATGATTTTGGAACGTGGAAGGAAACCAAAGCACCTGGAGTAAACCCATGCAAACATGGTGAGGACACCCAAACTCCACACAGGAGTCAGGAGTCACGATTAAACCTGGGATCTCAGAGCTTTGAGGTAACTGTTCTAATCGCATACGCCCCTGTGCCACCCTATTTGAGGATAAGCGCCATCATTACGATATTTATATTTACATTTAGCAGACACCCTTATCCAGAAGAGCGACTTACAACAAATACAGTCTTACAATCCAAGCAATTGTGGGTTAAGGGTCTTACTCAAGGGCCCAACTGTAGGAGCTTGGCAGAAGTGGGATTTGAACCCTGGACCTTCAAGTCCAGAGTCCAGTACCTTAACCGCTACCACAGTCCCATACTATATGATTCATATTGTAATTTGATATTGGTTTGATAATTCATAGTGCTATTTAAATCAAGTTTTTTTATGTCTGGCCCACAACATGTATACCTACCATTAACCATGTCACGGTAAGGAATCGTCAGTGTGTTCTTATACAGCCTATTGCAAACCTTACTATCTTAAAGGTTTTACAATGGTATCTGGTTCTAATTTTGCAACCTGTGGTTCTGACTTTGCAACCTGTGCACAAGCAATTCATTGGAAACATCCGCGCCTCAGGTGTGTTCCTCCTACCTTCCAGAGTGACCACTCGCCCGGCTTTCTTTAAGGTCTGCACAGCCTCATCGTGTGTGGCGTCTCTCAGGTTTATTCCATTCACTGACAGGATCGCGTCCCCGACATACAGCGCGTGGGTCTGATCTGCGGCCAGTCCCTTGAAGATCTTGCTGATAAGTATCGGCATCTTATTCTCTTTGCCGCCTTTGATGCTGATGCCCAGTCCGCCCACGTCCTGCTTCACTACCCGCACGCAGCGCTTCATGTTGGCGATGGTTTCGGGTACGCGCTCGGGGGAATCTGGAGCAGTCCTGGGGCTGCTGTCATGACTCTCCGGGCTGTCCGGACTCGCCTGTGTCCCGTTGGAGACACCGTTCACGTCTCCGCTTAGCCCGGCCGCCTCCTCGCAGCTCAAAGCCAAATACTCATCGCTGAGCTCGGCCAGGACTCGGTGCCAGCGCTCCCGAACCATAACCTCCAGAAAGCCGCTCTTTTGCACCCGCATGCCGGACGCTACCGCCATGTTTGCAGCATTTCTGACGACTGAACGCCGGCTGGGGCTTTCACGTGTGGGAGTCAGGAGCGCTTCGGGAAAGTTGAAGCGCGTCTCTGGTGCATGCTGACTCCAGAGTTTCTCTTCTCTAAGTGCACACATACACACGCAACATATTCGTGTGGGGTGGAGCCGCTTTATAGGACGTACCCTATCGGCCTCCGCCAGCTACCGCAACTAATCTCTATCCGGAAACGTACGAGTTCTTCTATTTGTGTTTTGTAGTAATGACGAATGATTCACTAAAGAGTCGGTTCTTTCTTAGCGACTCTTCAGTGAGTTGAATACAATGGCGAGCGCAGCCTAATCCAACAGCGCAGTGTGCTTTGGTGTTAGTTGTGTTTGAGACTTAGACTGCAGACTTAGTAAACTATTATAATTAAACTGAATTTGGAACTGTAAATGCAGCTTGCGTTGTAAACCAGGAACAAAGCATTTATGTGGCCAAAAGTATGTACCTGTCTACAATTAGTTAACCCCAAATCATAAAAAAGTTTGGACAGTGTGAAAAATTCAAATAAGATAATAAACACAGTGGGTAGCACCACTGTCTCACAGCAAAGGGTCCCGGGTTCAATCCCAGGGTGGAGCGGCCTGGGTCCTTTCTGTGGGAGTCTGCATGTCCTCCCTGTGGCCCTTAGTGTGTGACTGTGTGTGTGTGTGCGTGTGTGCGCATTACGATGGATTGCCTCCCCATCTAGCGTTGTTCCTGCCCTTGCGGCCAGAGTTTCCGGGTAAGGACCTACTGGCCCGCAACCCCATGTGAATTAAGCGGAAGATAATAAATGAATGAATAATAAACGCTGTAATGCTGCCATTCCATCTCACAACACTTAAAAAAAACTTTTGTCACAGAGGATACCAAGCGTTGAATTGTTTCAGATGTTATTTTGTTCCATTCCTTCTGTAAGCATTTTTTAAGTGTATAGCAGTAAATTTGTTGTCACATTTAAATTTTCAAAATTCTTCACATATCCTCCATCCCCATACCCTCATCTTCTGCAGCAATGCCTTTGTAATGTGTGCAGCATGCAGTTTTGCATTGTTTTGTTGATGCATGGATGTCCTTGGAAATATTTTGTTTCAGGGTAGCTTATGTTGCCCTAAGATCTCAATGTACGATTCTGCTCTCTCTCTATATATATATATACTGTTCTATATGTTTTATATATATTTATATTATATATATTTTTTTTAATTGTATACTTTTTTTTAATTTACCTTACTTTTTTATTATAAGTAGGTTCTAGCCCTAATTACTGCAACTTATTGGTTCCACACCATGTTTTATACTGTCGTTTAGTTTTTCTAAAACTACTTTTCATGCATTCTAGACCTCAAAGAGCTCTGCTAAACATTATCTATGTACCCTTGGTTAAGAACTTCCCACCAGCATGAAAGCTCAGGTATTTAACTACAGAAAGGCTGGCGCGTCTTTATCTGAAATAACCATTCTGGAAAGGTAAGATCTCGCTTCTTCAGTCTAAGCCTTGAAGTTAGACTTGGAAGCTGTCCTTTTTAGTTAAAGGCTATAGAAGTCTCACACTCACACACACCAGCTTTAGTCTTTGATGTTATGTTTCCAAACAGATTATCCAAGTACAGTACTTGCTTTATAACACATAAACAGATACACACACACACATATTTTTTTGTGACTTGGCTGCTGCTGATAGGGGTTCTGTCTCTTTTTTCATGACCTTAGTTCTGTATGTGGGTTTGCTTGGGTTTACTGCCATAACAAATGCTTGTCTTTGGGATGTGGGAGGAAACTAGAGTACCCAAAGTAAACCCATGTGGATGCAGGGAGGACATGCAGACCCCACATTGATGGAGCCCAAAGTCCATATAGAACTAGGGTTCTATGGAACTGTGAGACAACTCCACTAAGCATGTGTGCCAGCATGCATGTCCCCCGAAATTGACTCAGTAAAACATATAATTGTGTCTTCTGGCACTGAACATCTTGCTTTCATACATAGAACACTCTTCAGTTCGTGGCATGTCTTTCAGTGCTACTGCTCTCAGATTTTGGAACGCCCTATCACAATCTCTTTGTGCCTGCATTACCCTCTCTTCTTTTAAAGTTCAACTTTGCGCAAAGTTCAACTTTGTCTTTCTTTTTAAAGCGTCAGTTTTATTCCCTTTCACTTCTCTTTTATATCAACCTTGGCTTTGTGTAAGGTGTTGTATAAATTAAATGTATTAATATTACTGTATAAAGCCCAACCCTGTAAGGTACATCCACTAATGAAACTGTGTTATTGTTTAAAAGCAAGTGTATCCGTGTACAATAAAACCAGGCTACATAACACATGCACAGCAGTACAGACAGAGATTTTGTAAAGATGGAACCTAAATCCCATCCCAAAGATGGAACCTAAATCCCATCCCAAAGATGGAACCTAAATCCCATTGCAATCTTTTGGGCTTATCTGGGGACAGTATATGAGATTTACACACAAAACCAGAACTACATTCGTCACCCAGTTAGTTGGAGTTTTGGCTAAACTGCCAGAATCCCAAGACACTTATGGAATATGTATCTTTAGATTAGTGCTATTCACTCTCTCGTTCACTCTCTCGTTCACTCACTCACTTTTCACACATACTTGAGCTAATACAGAAATGTGTTGACCTAAAATATGACTTTGAATTGTGGGAGGAAACAAGAGTACCAGAAGAAAATCCATGCAGACATGGGGGAAATACAAACTACACACAAGCAGCCAGACTAGAACAAGAACCCAGGTTTTTGGAGATTTAAAGCAATTGTTGCCCCACTTAAAAAAACATGAGTAGAAAACCTTAAGATTATTATTAATGGTGCAGTCTAACACACTAGTTGACCACTAAAGCGACCTGGGTTCGAATCTCGGTGGTGCCTCATGGCTGGGTCAAATTAATGTATATTTTTAATCATGGGAATGCTTTATCTCACTTAGCTATTTAACAATCTACATTATGTGAATCCATTATTAATAACCATTTATTGCTTGTTGTTGCAAAAGGGTCAACCCTTTTGGAATCTTATGGTAATACTACAAAGTATTATACAGTTTTACTGTTCTAACCTCGTTTGAGTACAATATTAGTTCTTAGTAAAACAGATTTGTTGTTATGGAACTCGGGTGGCACAGTGGCACTTCTGTTCATGAGGTCTGGTCGTGCCTTCATCTCCAAGTATTGTAACATCAACCGCTGCTGAACCTGCAATATCCTGTGGGGATAAGCCCCCTGCAGACTTGACCAGAAAAGTGGGCATATAAAATAAAGGAAAAAAAGAATTGCTCTGTTAATGTTGTGTTTTTTGTTGTCTTTTTCCATTATCCAGTAAGAGGAACCATTATTTGTAAATGTGCTGTTTGGGATGTAGCAATAGATTTGATGCATCCCTGATTATGGCTTAGGACTGTTTACATATACAGTATTTTTATACATTTGTCTATGGGTGTGACAGTTTCCTGTTAAACATAGCGGCTGGAAAATGTAAGTCACTGTGAAAAATGTATGGTATGAGTATGTAATTAAGGACTATCCATTTGGTACGGAAGAGGGTCTTTAGGAATATTGACTTCATAACTACATTATACAGATATATATACCCAAAAGCCAAAACGCTGCAGCAGATGACATACACACTAACGAACCAGCAATCAGCCACGCTGCTTCTTTAGTATAACATACTGAGTGCTTCAGATGATCTGCAGGTGTTTGAGGGTATGAGCTGCCATGATCTATTGGAGGATCTGGGAGAATATGACTTGTTGTTGATAACAGTCTGGATGGTCCGTTCATGTTTTTCAAACAAGACCTGGTATACTGAATCATTTGACCACAATACACGTTTCCACTGAGTGGTGATCCATCCTAGATACCTCTGAGCAAATGAAAGCTGATGCCGCTTATAGACATGGTTAAAATGAGGCTTCTTTTTGGCACAGCAAAGTTTTGTGGCATTTTTGAATGTTACTCTGTATTGTAATGCTTCACAAAGGTTTCCTAAAGTAAAACCTTGCTTACGTCATTATATCAGCTATTGTTGAATGATGGTTCTTGACACAATGCCCTCTGAGAGATCAAAGATCACAGGTGTATCTTTAGCTTGGCCTTTACGCAATGAAATTCCTCCTGATTCCTCAGATTGTTTAATGATGTGCACTGTATAGGGGGCAATATGAAAATCCACTCCAATCTTTATTTAAGTAAAATTCCAATAATGTTTTTTTATTCAAAAATAAGTATTTGATTTGTATTTTGCAGGTTTTCCCACTCACAAAGAATGGAGAGGTATGTATTTTTTTTAGGTACACTTCAACTGTGAAAGACAGCACTTAAAATAAATCCAGAAAATTACTAATTAAATAATTAATTTGCATTTTATTGCATAAAATATGTAGTTGATACGATAGAGAAAGATACAGAGCGTGTGGCTGTTTGCGATACAGAATTCACACGTTTCCTGTACTTCTTAACCAAGTTTGCACACACTGCAGCAGGGACTTTGGCCCACTCCTCCATACAGATCTTCTAAAGATCTTTCAGTTTTTGAGGTTGTCACTGGAGTTTAGATTTAGTTTAGATAGGTTCAGGTCTAAAAACTGGCTAGGCCACTCTGAGACCTCAAAATGCTTCTTACAGATCCACTCCTTAGTTGCCCTAGCTGTGTTTTCTGGGTCATTGTCATGCTGGAAGGCCCAGACCCATCTTCAGTGCTCTTACTGATGAAAGAGAGTTGTTGATCTCTCGATACATGAACCCCATTCATCCTCCCTTCAATACGATGCTGTCATCCTGTCCCCATTTGCAGAAAAGCATCCCTAAAGTATGATGTTT
>JAUZSU010035841.1:0-10262 GCA_034780255.1 Parotocinclus maculicauda
AACAAGACTTTGGAGTACTACAGTTCAGTGATGTTTTAATTTAGCTGTCAATACTATTTGTCAAGGGTAAAATGTAACTTATTTGTGAATGAAGAATAGATAAATATTAAATGCACTGCTTTCACCAGTAAACACAGTATTATCAGCTGTCTGTTGTTTAACAGTCATTACTTATATTTATACACAAAATGCATGATTTAAAATAATTTCAAATTCGTCTGTCATCTTTGCAGAGTAAACCACAAATTTCTCTCTAGCACACCATTATTTCCTTGCCATCACAAAGACACAAGAAGCAAGAAAATGTTTTCTTGCATATTTACCAACTGTGCAATAGGAGGATAATAAATAATATAATAATTAATAAAAAACTCAATCAGCTAAATAACTGATCACATAGACTCAGTAAGCCATTTGAAATTGATGCAGTAAACAAGGTCTTCAGCCATATGAAAATATTTCAGCAGATTTTTATTTGTCTGATGACTTCAGCAGATCAAAATCTCATAGCAAGTCATTCAACTCAGTTTGAGTATGTCCTGCACACTTTATGTGGTGCCCAATGTTTGTCCTCATCACCCAGTGATAAGCTTTTTAAACAAAGTCAGATAGATTTGTCCTTTTATTCGTGAACCAAGGAGTTAAAAAACACGACAATAACCACCGCTTTTCTTCACTACTTTTCCCAGAAGGTCTTTTAATATCCTTCAGGTTTGGGTTTGACGTGACAGCATTAATACAGGCGTGTTTTTCATTTCTTTCGTCTGTAAAAATCGGACGGCGCGTGAAAAGCCCTTACAGCTTCGAACCTGCTGTGAAATATGTATGTTTTGGATTTTTGTTTTCACAAGAGCTACGCCAACAATCCCTGGAGAACACAGACAGGCAGTTCTTAAATCGGAGGCTGTAAAGGATCAGTGCAGCATCATTCATGAGCTATTCAAATGTTGGATGACATATTCAACAAAAACTGATTAAACAGATTTGCTGCGATTTCTTAGCCTCTTGAAAGACTGAATGCTGTCAGCAGTTTAACACTGCTTATTTCGCCAAAAAATGCCAACGTCTGTAATTGCAAACTAAGCAGTCTTTCTATTAGTTATACTGATTGCATATTCAGCATTTCTTTTTGTGTATTCAGCTTGCCCTTCTTTGCATTGATTATCTTTATGCATTTTCAGCTTTTTTAAATAATAATGTTGCATTATTGCTGAAAGAGTTTGTGAGTAGACTACATTTGTTTTTTAAAAAATGGATGTGACTGGAAGAAATGGATGTGATTTTTGGATTCAGCACACTAATATACATAAAGATCACATGTTATCTTATAGTCAGCAAAACAATATATTTTATATTTTACTGTTGCATATAATTTTTGTACATCATTTTGTACAGTCTGTTGTATGCAGTCACTTCCCTCCTCTGACAACCACTACCACCACCACCACACATCCTTATTACTGACTTCTATTTATTGTACTGCATTGTCCTGTGTTGTTTTGTATTGGACCTGGAGGAAAGACATTTTGTTCTGCTGCATACGCACAGTCAGCACTAAAGGGCTTTTCTGAGGATGTTCAGCAAAAGGGAAATTATGCAGTAGGTGGAGGTTCTCAGGGCTAAAATGGATTGGTAATGCCACTGGTTTAAGCTGAAAAAAGAGGCAACAGTAATTCAAATCAACACTTACTACAACCAAGGTAAGATATCTCAAACCTTGAAGCACATGTGTACAGTGCCACAACTGTCAGACAACTTGCACAGACTTACCAAAATTAAACAAAAAAGAAAATTGAAAAAAAATGCTGCTTGTTGTGTACAGTATATATATATATATTATGATACATATGTGATGATGATATATGTAAGATTAGGGCAGAAGCTTATATGGGAAAAATGAAAGGTAGTAGTACCTGTTGGGCCTCCTCTGAATACAATATGTAATACGGCTGGGCACTGAAGGCAAACAGGTTACTTATGGTATCCTGAGTCACATTTGCCCAAACCCCATTGTGTAACCCCATTGCCTGTAGATATATCCCTGAATATACCTGATTATCACACCAGCAGTTGGGGCATTGTGTGGCTCCACAGCAAAAGCGCTCATCAGATATAAAACATAACTGGATTTACCAATGAAGATGATATGATTCCAGTCCGTAACAGTCTATGTTTATTGTTCATGAAATCATTGCAAATGAAGGTGATGGTGGCTGGCTGTCAAATTTGGGACTGTAGTAGCCTAGCAGGACCTGATGGTCCTGGGTTCAAATCCCAACTCTGCCAAGCTGCAACAGTTGGGTCCTTAAGCAAGGACCTTAACCCACAATTGCTTGAATTGTAAGACTGTATGAGTTGTAAATTGCTCTGGATTAGGGCGTCTACTAAATTGTGTAAATGTAAATTTACTTCTGCTAAGCACATGGAAATGATTGATAGTGAAGGTGCCTCCAGTGTCCAGATTGTAATAATCATTTGCACACATTGCACACAGAAAATCTTCATAGCCTGTCACATTTGTGATCTTGTGCTAGAATAAATGCTGTGGCTTGTCTCGAAGATGGCTTATTATGCAAGGAACAGTGGTCTAAAATTACTTTTCAGCATTGTGTAAGTCTAATAAGCAGCTACAGGAAATGTTCACAGACTTTCCATACTGGAGTTGGAATTATTAATCAGTGTGTTTAATAAAAACATACATTTTTTAATCAACATGTTTTCTTGGAACAGTATGCGATAAGAAGCAGAGCAAAAGCAGTTGTTAGATATGGCCTTATGCAAAGACCCAATACCAGCCTTAGCTTTGTAACCAGTATTTATTGGAAAAAATATTAATTACAATAATCATAATGCCTTTTTATACAGTCATATAAGAATGTTATGACCTTATTGATAACACATTATCAAAAACAGAGCTGATATAATGGATAGTGAGTGTAGAAAGAAAGGGTTGTTATGTTATTCTGATATGACTGTTTACAAATCAATGAATTATTTTAGTACATTGTCATAAACCTGCATGATCTCAAATAAAATTCTGATTCTAGTTATGTAAACATTCCATTCACAGTTAATTTCAGCTGTCAACATCCCACTGTGCATATGTGGCAGAGGAGTAAGCCTAGAGCATTCAGTAGATGCTAATCCTGTTACCACAGGATGCTGATTGACGGTAATTTAGTTTGAAGTGTGTACAGGACTACTCATCTCCACTGATTAAATTAAATGAATTTAGAGAAGAGAAAAAAACAGACATTAAAGATTACATTCTGTGTTATCTTATTTACACATGTGCGAGAAAGAAATTGCTAAAAGAAAAAAAATGACCAGTAACTTTAAGATATTGTAGTCAATGCAGGGCAGATCCTTGAATATGTATGCAAGCAACATTAAACTAAAAATAAACTAAAAAACTAAACTAAAAATTAATTATAATTGAGTAAAATTGTTAATATGATTCTGCTACATATATCACTTAGCACAACAGTATCCTATCAAAATCATCATTAAAAATTGCTAATAAAAACTCTGTATATTATGGATCCCAGTATACTATGCTTTGGATGGTGGTATTCTGGTCAATAAGCAATATCATATGAGTTTCATGTCCCATATTGGTTAAAGTTGGCTTATGCTGCTTAGTGCTGGACTGGTGATAGTTTATCTGCTTAATTTAAATACACTTGCAAGTCTTGGTGGTAAATTTGGTTGACCAGGATACTAGTGCCCAAAACATATGCTGGTCTTGTTAAAGCACAGCTGGTTGTTCAACCTCTATATATCTCTATTATGACAACATACTGTACCTCTACATCAGGGCTGTTAAACTAATTTCTCCCATTACTAAATATTTCCAATGGCCAAGTCAACAAACATTAACTAAACAATACATATTTTTGTTGTTATAAATCAATATGAGTTTTAAAGTCTACGGACTGTGCCCAACTTATTAAAGTAGCAATGCTGTAAATAAAATGCTTAGTAATAGTAGCAGCTTTTTGAAAAAAGAGTGCAATTAAAGTTAAAAATCATTCATTCATAAAACAGTATTTCAACATTTCACTATACAGTCATTAACATTTTTTTTATTTATTTGCAAAATATATTGAAAGCAATACTGCTTCAAACTTAATTCCTCAGTGTTGGCACATAAGATTATTACTATTGTCATAAATCTCAACCAGTGTGGGTACAGAGTAGGTCATGCTAAAGAAACTGCTCTAGTCACAGTTGCTGAAGTGCCTGGTGAAGCCAAGGAAAATTCCATACCATCGGTGCATGTCCTTCTGGAACTGTCTTCTGCATTTGACACTGTGAATTATCAGAAGGTTCACTTTGATTACAATTACATTTACATTTACGTCATTTTAGCAGACGCCCTTATCCAGAGTGACTTACAATTAATACAGGCTTACAATCCAAGCAATTGTGGGTTAAGGGTCTTGCTCAGGGACCCAACTGTGGCAGAGGTGGGATTTGAACCCTGGACCATCTGGCCCCTGGACCCTCTGGCCCATACCTTAACCACTAGGCCACTAGGCCACCACAGTCCCTTTGATAACCTCATAGGACTACTACAGGGGTTCTTCAGAGATCAGATCTTCGTACAATCCTGTTCTCCCTATACACTAAATCACTGGGCTCAGTGATTAGATCCCATGGCTTTTCATTTTGCTGTTTCACGCTTGATATTCAACTGCCAATGCAGATCGCTTTTGCACAGTAATACACACCCATAGCAATGGACATGTGGATTTACCATTTTACATTTTCACTCCCTGGGATATCTAACACGGGATTGTACATCAAAGCATTTATACCTGCAGGTGCTGTCACAAGAAAACCAAATACCCTTGCACTGTGGGTGTGCATTGACATGGTGAGACAGTGTTCTCCACGGCTAAAGCCACCTCCAGTCAATTGAGACAATAAATACAAGCTCAGACCTCAAAACTAAAAAATAAACCCCCACAACATTTCATCACTGGATAAAAAGATAGATGTGTTCTGTGCTGCGTACTTCTTCATTTTAGACAGATAATTGTTGGGCAAGGCTGAAGCAGTGTTGTTCTGTGTAGAATAGACAAATAACAGGTCTAGTATTTCAGCAGCCGTGATCAATTGGCTGATTGACAGACCTGGCAAGGAAAAAGTACCGTATTGTATTTTTATTGTATCCATTCTGCACAGTCAGTGCTCATGTAGGTATTGTACATTCAAAATCTCAATATCTTTCAGTATTGACGGAGTAGGAGTCACTTAGGATGATCTTATGAAATGATGCACTATAAACAAATTTGTTGCAGCAAATTATGATTGTGCGTATAAGAACTGGGACTTCAAAACAACAAAACACTGGGAAAGTTAATGAATGCTTAAAAAACACCTGCTCAATCGTTCGCAAGCAAAGATGCAGTGAGATTCGGCACTTCACCACAACTGCGTGAGCAAGAGGTCCAACGTTTTTCATCTTGCAATTGCAAAGAATTTAGGAATTTATTTCATCACCCCACCCACTGAGATGGACTGATACAAATTGGAAAAGTGTCCTGTGGTCTTGCTTTTAAAAATCATGGAGGTCGTTTCCTTCAGGCAAAGAGGAAAAGGTCTGTCCGGATTGTTATCAGAGCAAGGTTCAAAAGACAGCATCTCTGATAGTATGGGGGTGTGTTAGTGACCATGGCATGGGTTGCTTGCTCATCTGTGAAGGCACCATTAATGCTAAAAGGTACATACAGGTTTTGGAGCAACATGCCATCCAACTGCCATCCAAGCAACGTCTTTTTCAGGGTCGTCCCTGTTTACCTCAGCAAGACAATGCCAAGCCACATTCTGCACGTTACAACAGCATGGCTTCTTAGTAAAAGAGTGCGGGTACTAGACTGGCTTGCATGCAGTTCAGATATGTCTCCCATTTAAAATATGTGGCGCATTATGAAGCACAAAATACAACAACGGAGACTGTAAGACTAAAATTGTACATCAAGCAAAAATGTGAAAGAATTCCACCTACAAAGCTTTAACAATTAGTGTCCTCAATTCCTAAATGCTTTTTAAGTGTTGTTAAAAGGAAAGGTGATGTAACACACGGGTAAACATGCCCTCGTCCCAACTTTGGAACGTATTGCAGGCATTAAATTCAAAATGAGTAAAAAACAATAAAGTTTATGTGTTTGAACATTAAATATATTGTCTTTGTAGTGTATTAATCTGAATATAGGTTGAAAATGATTTGCAAATCATTGTATTCTATTTTTATTTATGTTTTACTTAAATAAAAACAGGAATTGAAATTGGAATTGTAACAGTGTGAGTGAGTGTGTTGGAGTCCTGCTTAGGGTTTGTTCCTGCCTTGTGCCCTGTGCCTCCAGTTAGGCTGCAGCTCCCTGTAAATGAATTATTGAAATTAGTGTATTTTGGAATTATCTCACAAAAGTTTCATGTTTCAACACACATTATGACTTTGTAGTTTTGCTTTTAATTAAATATTTTTACCATCCATTATAATAATTCAGATCTTTCAGCAAACATGTTCAGGTTAATTCAAACATCTTTATTAAAACTACATTTGTTATTAGAACTACTATGTATGTGGTGTATGTATCTCCTCTAAATCTTCCCTAACTGCTCGCAAATGTTTAGTATTTCGGATATGAATGCCAAGTTTGTTTGGTTGAGAATAAAGAAACACAGACACAATTTTTTAATTGAAATGACAATGCCTCATTTAAGAGATCATAAAGTTAATAAAAGAGAGCAATAAAAAAACCTATTGCATGGTAATCTAATCTGCTACATGTACATGATCACACAGTTTGTGATAATGTGTATGACATACATTTTTCATCATAGTATACACTTTATAAGCAACAGCAAACGTGAACTTGTTTTACAGGTGGTGATGTACAGTTGGCCTGGAATGCAGGAATAGATGTTTTTTAACAAATAAAAATTGTTTATAAACAAAAACTCGAACATTAACAGGCACTGCTTATTAATATTATAGCATTTTCAGCTCAATGTGTTTATCATTAACACTTACCACTTGGACTAACCACCACCAAGTTTGGTAGGCAAACTCAGTATGTGACTTGGCACATGGAATTGGTTGGTAACAGGATCATTAAACTGCCACAGCAAGCTTGGCTTTCCTACGGCCCGGCCCCCTTAATGGGGAGTGAGATTATCAATAACATAATAATGCAATTGGCTGCTCTAGCATAGCCACTGGCCCAGCTTACCAACACCCTCAATTTAAATGGTCTAGAACCAGCAGTTTACAAACCATCCCACCAACCAACAAGCACAAGCCTTAAAAGTTCATTTTCAAAATCCTATACTGAGCTGCGACTGATTACAAAATTATTATTATCAGAGAAAGTTGGGACAGTATGAAAAAGGCAAATGTAAATATGAACCATGAGGTGATTGAGAGTAGCTGGAGATTTCATCTTGGGCTTGAATAGTGGCATCAACTTTTTCATTTGTTAATAAACATCCATTCATTATGTTCAGACCTGCAACACATTCCAAAAAAATTGGCAATTTAATATAATTTAATTATATATTATATATAATTTACAACTCTTGATGTTTTAGGAATGCTATTGTGAACCACCATAACAGCCTCATCCATACCAAATTCACTCAAATGATGTTATTTTATTGATTGGCATTCCTTATCATTTGTAAAATTCTTACATGTGTGAAAATCTGATGGTGGTTTATGCCATGTTTATGCAGAAACAGAGAAAATTCTAAAAGGTTTACAAACTTGTAAGCCAGACTGTATGGCAGATTATGGCTGATATGCCCCTTTTCAAGCATTCACACACACTCAACCTGCCAATTAGCCTGTGAGTAACACCTCTCAAATGATTTATATTGCATTGGAATGTATTGACTGAAACTAGCCACAATTGCTAGTAGCTTACCACAGTCTTTCATGCATCTCAGCTAAAAATAAATCCATATTTGTAACACATTATGGGGTGGGAATTTGCAATGTATGTTTCTATTGTAGCCTTAACCGGCCAAGACACTTAACATTCAGCTGTAAAAATATTGTAAATAGAAAGCTTAATTTATAATAGTGTTGAATATGTCATGTAATGTGTTAAAAACTGTATTGAAAGAAACAATATGTTTAGTGTATTGGCATATTCAGAGTGCTGCAGCTAAGATGGCTGCTACCCAAATGCCCAGTTTAGGCAGGAGACATCATTTTGCAGTGTTTTTGTATAGACTAGCAGTTATCACTAACCGTCTCAGGAGTCATTGTGACTTATTTGTATTTGTAAAAAAAACACATAGTGAAACTCTGCACTGAGTGAGAGCTATTGTGAGACTGACAGTATATGTGGGTCACGAGTCTTAATTCCTACAAGTTCAAGCAAGTGATTCCAGTGGCGAACAAACGATGAGTGCTGAGACTATTTTTTTCTCATCAAAATGTATCAAGAATAGAATGCTGCAAGGTTTGAGGTGGTAAAGTGTCAAAGTATGATTGTATGAATTTTCAACAATTTTCTACATTGTCAAGGATACATATTCAAATTGACTCTGCTCAGCTCCTGCAGGTTACTCAAAGCATGCTGAGCATGCATGCACTATCACCCAAACAAGTGTGCCTAAAGACACATAAAATCTCCACTTGTATGCTACCTGTGTGAAATTGCTAGTATGGGAAAAGTCCCAAACTGATTCTGGCCATTTTGGGGAAACGTGCTTAATTTTTTTTGACATATGCAGATAGATATGCAAGACACAGGATCCATACATCACTTTATCATTATTCTAAGCACACCTTTGATTTATTGTTAGAGCATTTGAAAAAGACAAGTTGATTACATCTCTGGCAGTTGTCATAAATTTTGTTGCCTGTATGTCTGCCGCTATACATTCCAAGCTCAACTTAGAGGGAGGATGGATGAATGAATGGCTTTTTTGTTTCAACGTCAGTGACTGTCCGGAACTGAATATGAACTTTGTCTGGTTTATTGGTCATGTAGCCTACTTTGTGAAATCACAGAGCACCTTGGTAGGAAACAGTTGTGAATTTAATCACAAAACAATTAGGTTTTCACCAGCTATGTAAGGAACAATATTATATATGTAATATATAGCCATTTGTTTTTACAAATTTATCAAACATCTCATATAATGGCAAATTTATCTGTCACAGGGCAGGCTACCATTGTGTACTTGTCACCCAAGCACAAATAATGCATGATATTGTGAAATTTCTGTTGATGTATCATCTGTAAGAGAAGCCATTATAACAATGAGCTGCACAGCAGTGATGTTATAGGTATACACTGCTCACAAATTATAGGGGATACTTGATTAGGAAATATTTATTTTTAAATTATTCCCTAATTTATGTAAGCAGTATAGTATACTGCTGCTCAGTGCTTATAAAACTACAGCTTCTAGTAAGATGACAAAGAAGTCAAATGACCAGCACTTGGTGTTCCTATCATTAATTCATAGTAATAGATGTATTAAACCATTTTATACGAGAGTAAGCAGGTAATTGGGTTTTCTATACTTTCAAATTCAGACATGGCAATCAACAGCAGAACAGCAGTAAGTATAGGACAACAAGAAATGCAAATCTAGAACGAAGGGAAGGTACCTAGGGGGTGAAGAAAAAAATTGAAGATATCTATAAATAAGAACAAACAAGATGGAGAAAAGCCAAATAATAATAAGTGCATGTCAATGTAAATAAGAATCATCGAAGGAACTGCCCAAGGAGCTAAGAGACAGAATTGTGGTAAGGCACAGAACTGGCCATGGTTACAAAAAAATTCTGCAGCACTCAGGGTTCCTAAAAGCACAGTGGTCTTCATAATTCTTAAATAAAGTTTGGGACGAACAGAACTCTTCCTAGACCTGGCCGTCCAGCCAAGCCGAGCAATCGTGAGAGAAAAACCCAAAGATCACTGTGGCTGAACTCCAGAGATGCAGTAGGGAGAAGGGAGAAAGTTCCACAAAGTCAACTATCACTGCAGCCTTCCACCAGCAGGGGCTTTATTGCAGAGTGGCCTAATGGAAGCTTCTCCACAGTGTAAGACATATGAAAGCCTGCATGGAGTTTGAAAGACTCCCAGATTATGAGAAATAATTTTCTCTGGTCTAATGAGACGAACATTGAACCTTTTGCTGTTAATTCTAAGCGGAATGTGTGGAGAAAACCAGGCACTGCTCATCACCTGCCCTATACAATCCCAACAGTGAAACATGGTGGTGGCAGCATC
>JAUZSU010035852.1:0-21821 GCA_034780255.1 Parotocinclus maculicauda
ATACACTGCTCACAATATAGATAAATAAAGTTGTTTTATAATGCAAATGAGATAATAACAAATTTAAAAAAAAAACAACTTTTATTTAATTGATAAAATGCACTTTATAAAAGGCTAACAGTTCTGGAGTATCTGAAAGTTCCCTGATCCCAAAAGTGCACACCCTGCAAGTTCCTAGCCCTTGCAATGCCTCTGCAACAAGATTTGCCTGAATGCTTAGGACATCTTGAAGCTGGTCAAACAGACAACAGGGGCAACAGCACTTGTAAAATCCTAAAGCCTGATTAGCTGACTGTGTAATCGCTTTCAATTGAGCATCGTCATTTGACCAGTGATGAGTCACCTTCCCTCTTTTTTGATGAGTAGCGGTTTAATTTGCAGCTTGACAGCCATGTCAGAATCCATGTTTCATGCAAGAAAGGGACTCCTTTGGTGGTGGTGGAATCATGGGTCGGGCTGGCATCATCACGGATGGTCGTACCGAGCTACACACCATCAGAAATGTTGTGCTGACTGCTGTCATATACTGAAATAATAATCATATACTTTTGTGAGCAGTGCATATTATAAATAAATTGGAACACTTCCTGGTGTAGATGTATTGATATTGGAGATGTCAGTCATGTTTTCAATTGCAAATTTGACCTGGTTACCAGGCTGGCTAACTGGTTTTTCACTTTTCGGAGGTCGACCAATCATCATGAAAAGCACACTGTCTAAAAAGTACTTGTCTTTCAGTGCAAAACAAACCCACCAACGCTCCATTTGCTATTAGTGATGCCTGTACATCCAACATGGCTCAGAATAATCTGTTCTAACCATTTGTCCAATAACCATTATATTTTATGCTCTTCAAAACAGTGGACACCATAGACACTCAGAGACACATTGACTTCAGGAGAGATGTAAACTCAGAATTGCTTCACTATGCCGTTCAGCAGAAAAGGTTTAAGTGAAATGTACAAACTATTACAAATTATTAACCCTAACCCTAACCCTAACTATTAGATGTTTTATTATTTGATTTGCTAAAATGGTAAATTGCACCAAGATGAATCAATAACATAGACACTTTATTAATAACATAGACACATTCATTGCAACAGTCTGGGCTTCCTCTGCTATCTTAAAGCAATCACCTGTGATTTCAAAGCATCACACATTTACTGCACAGCTACTCTCATTTCTTGATATTTCTAACCATTATGCATTCACCGTCTCACTTCCATACCCCTACTGGGTAATCAGATTTAGCTTGTCATAAAGCCCTAGTGACATATGGCTCCCTCAGTGAGGCTCAAGGTTATACTCATCTAACCACACCATTATGAAAAGACCACACACACATACTGCAAAACACTTCAGCTGACTTTAATATGTTCCTAAAGTTTGACAGATTTGGTCAAAGAAAGTTCCAAACAAATTGTCTTTATTTTGTCATAAAATGCTGACAAAAGCACTGTTAAAATCCAGTTGCAGTTGACATGTGCTAGTATTACATTCCATATTACCATAATTGCCTCATCTTTTTTACAACACTATTACACATTGGGTTTAAATCGTACTATTTTACTGAAAAATGATTTCGCATTTAGAAAGCCACCATATCTTTCAAACTGTCGCATAACTGTTAATGGATGAATTATGATTCTGCCTCCAGTGAGGAACATTTAATGCACAAAATAACCACAAACTCCAGCAATAAGTTTATCTTGGCAGTGTAAGTAATACCAAACTGATGTCAAATATGGCAAATGTCCCGTATGAACTGCATGAAATAGGGAAGTGTCTACAATGAAAAGTAAGTGTGTCTGGACTACATGCACGTGTACATACTGTAGCTGAAACCAAAATTTTATAACCTATTGCAGTTCAAATAACTTAAACTGCACTTGTAAATGTATGTGGAAACATGGGCAATAAGCAATCAGTTGGTTCTAGGTGAAAGTAGGACAAATGGGCAGGTATAAAGACCTGACTTTGACAAAGGGGAAACTGTTATTGATTACAGAGTCAGATCATTTTATAGCATTAGGCTTGTAGGGTGGCCTAGTCAGCAGATGTCATTACCTACAGACCAGGTGGTGCGAAAAGAGACAAACAACAACCCAGTAACAGGGCACTGTTCATTCAAATGTGTCATAGTCAAGACTGCTAAAGATAAGTTAAGACCAAGACAGGGATGCATCAATGCCATTATAGTAGTACAAACCCAATTCCAATGAAGTTGGGATGTTGTGTAAAACATAAATAAAAACTGACTAAAATTATAATTATAATTTGCAAATCAATGACAACAGTATCCATTCAATCCATTCTCATTATGGAATGTGAAAACATAATATTAACATTCCAATCTGCCCTCAAACAAGAACTATCCTAAACTGCACTAAGTGAAGCATTACGGCAAAAATGCACAGTTGCAAATCTACCGTCAGTCTATTCCAGTTAATCCGTGTTCATTAATTGGATACTGAATAAGAAGAGCAGTAACATGTTTTTTTTCCCTTTTAGACAATCTGAGTAAAGATTTTACTTAAGGCCAGACTTTTATAATTGCTTGTTCCTCGGATGTCCCTACTTAAGAATCCACTGAGAAGGGAAAAAAAAATCATTATTTTTCAGCACTTTTCAATTTCTCGATGACTATGTGGAATTAATACAAGGAAGGAGGAAGAAATAATATTTTTTTATTTAAAAATAAAATTTATTTAACCTACAATTAAATTAAAGTGAAGCTGGAAAAAAATTAAACGAACAGAACAAAACCGTTGGCTCTCCACCGGAGGGCGGAAAAAGCTAAAAAATAATGTTTTTTGGTTTTTTTTTATTTCAACCATTGGTGCTGCGGCACATCCGCAAAATACAAAAAAAAAGGTTTTTTTTGTATTCTTCAAATATGATCGTCGGCGTATCCGTGAAACAAGCAATAAAAAAGTTTGGCCTAAGCATGTAAATAAAATACTTTAGACTGAATTGATCATTGATTTTCAACAATGGTCAAAAAGTTAAGTTTATAATTAATATTAGCCCAAACAGGTGGAGTAAAGTGGAATCTGATACCTGTGGATGGATGTTTGAGCAGTAGGGCTTTTTCAAGCATCGTGGTCAAGTTCATCCCTTTATGGCAACCTTTAAGAAGCTATATTGTTAGCATGGGCCAGTGGTCCTGCATTGATCCATGTAAACACAACACCTATGTTGACAAATATGCTGTGGTTTTGAAGCCTAAAGTAGGTCCAGTGCTCTACTAGATGGGTGTCTGTAAGAAAATGGCTGTTCAGTATATTTGCATTGTTATATAAAAGTACCAACTGTTTTATTTGCATATCCAAATTATGTATTCTGTATTAGACTTTTTTTGTACTGTATGTAACCAGTGATTGATAGACATTAGAAGGGTACTTTTACTGGTATAGGTTCTTTCTCATAATTTAAGAGATGGTATTTGAACCCTGGACCTTCTGGTTTATAGTCCGGTACCTTAACCACTATGCCACCACAGTATTGACTAGGAGCTGGTATCAGCCAGTATATACAGCATGTGAAGTATATTAACATAATCAGATTTTAAAGGTATAGTAAAGTATAATGAAGTTGATTCAGGCTTAACAGCATATAAGCTGATTAGATCCATGCTGAAATGTGGTCTCATTAATGCAGTCACCACAGCTGAGCCAAAGTCTGGCTCTGTCAGTTTGCAAACTGAGACTTTTGTCAAGAACAAGAACACACACACTTACAAAATGTGAACATACAGAGTCTAACTGTACTGTTTGTTATGTTCGTTCAGTGTTGTTATATGGGCGTGAAACACGAGTGGTGACAAAAGAAATGAAAGGAAGACGTCAGGCTGGAGAGAAGTTTGCAGAATGTTAAATATTGTGGACTTCAAGGACATTGAACACAGAAGTATTAAAGATAGAAGCAATGGCAAAGACGTTGACGGGAACCAGCAGACGAGGATAGCTGATGTTCTGGAGGAAGACAGACAAACACACACACACACACACACACACACACACTCAGATAAAGAACTACACTGTATCCAAATGGAGCATAATATTTTATAAGTGATGTGAGATTACATTCATCCATCCATCAATCCATCCATTTATGCATCTAATTATAGCTCAGGCAACATTGCCAAGCAAGGCTTATATCATCTCTTTTTTCACTTTTTGCTAACATTACAGTCATTTGTCAATACCAACGGGAAGGCACCTCAAAATGTCCATTTGGACAACATCCTTTCGAATACATTTATCTGTGTTCCAGTAAGTTCATCATTATCATTCTTTTCATTTAAAATATATTTTGGACAGATATTTAGAAGAACTAAGCTGACCAATAGTATTTTTCCAGCATTAGCATAAGACTATACAAAATTGTTGAATTTTACTCTATATCTGATCAAAAATGTGAACAAACATGTCTTGCATGATTATGGGCAGACCAGTGGACTGGGTTTTTTTTTTATTTATTAAAAAATACATTACAATTACACTAATTAAAACTTTTCTACTTTTTTGCCTGGATTGGATGCTGGACTGGTTCTGCAGTTGAATGTCTGTCTGTCTGTCTGTGTTTGGCTTTAAATTCTTGTTTATAGACTTGTTATCGTCACATGCTTTCGTGAATCATGTGCTGCAGCAATGTTTTCATAGTCAGTCATGTCAAGCGCTGGCACGCCATGCAGACACCCTTGGTTTCTTTTATGTGCTAAAATGATTGGCTGCATTTGCATAGTATCTTTTATTATCTTCATCCTCTTGTGCACCTCAAGGTCCACTGGTGCTTCTGAGAAAGTTGTGGGTTCATATGTAAAGTGAGACTCGCTCAAAGCTTTCGGAAGTGTTTGAAGCTAAAACTGGAAATGCATCATATCAAGTAAAGAAAGTACACCTAGAAGGCCAGACACATGAATATATTATCATGTTTTGCAGTGCTGTGGGACAGAAATGAGGACACCATGTAAAAGCGCTGGGAATATGTGCATATAACTTTTCTTCTCTAAAAAGATATTAATTTCGTAACATTATGACAACCAATCGAGCTGAAAAGTTGCATAAATAATAAAATGCATATAATTAGTGAAAAACTTGTGGGTGATTTAAAAAAGACCCATTGCATAAACGACAGGCCACGTTGTCTCAAGGACCTAAGAAAGAGAGAGCGGGAGAGAGACTAATGAGCAAAAACATTATGACTACCCTGACATGTAACCACATAAAGGCCAAGGATTTCCCACCAGAATACTGCCCAGAGCATCAGACCATGTTGTCCCTCCAAGCTGTCTTCTTCCCACAGTATATCCTGGTACCATCATTTTCCAGGTAAACGCATATACCTGACTGTCCACAAATAAATAGATACAACATTGTGATATTCTACACCAAACTATGTTAGTTCATTGCTCTAAAGTCCAGTTCTCACACTTGCTTGCCCATTTGAGATCATTAGCTCTCTGACCTGTCTGTAGCTACACAGCACACTGTACATTGTACCACATCCCTCCTATAACCAGAATTGAACTTTATTGTTCCTTTTGCCACAGTAACCCTTTTTACAAGACAGGGCAGTCAGTTTAATCACTATACCTTATTTTGCCCCTCATATGGGCAAGGCAGGGCTTACTGTTTAAATACTGTGGAATAATAATTCTTTGAGACATTGCCAGTTTGTGTGTGACACATGAAGGCACATCTGAAACTTAAACCAGGGTTTCCGTGGTGTTGAACTAGCAAATTACAGCTGCACCACCTGAGCACCCACAAGGAAAAAACAAGTAGACAATATGCAACTCAATCATGTTCGGCTTGCCACTGGGTGTTGATATAGACATTAGCTGACATTAATGAGCCAACATTAATTAACACATTCACAAAGCAATAACTCATTGCACGGTAATGAGTCAATAAACAGGAACAACTAAATGTCATATAATACAGGATAAATTACTAAACATGCTCAACGTAATTGATCCATGGACATGCACAGTTTTTATTACTGTTGTAAATCAGGTATGAAAATGTACTTTTTGTAGCGCTTCAATGTATTTGGCAAGTTTTCACTATTGTAATTACAGGGTTTTAATGACAGTGATAAGTAGGTTAAGTGGATCTGCACTTATTACCCAGATCAGGTGCATTTCATAAATACACTGCTCACAAAAATTAAAGGATGTTTTAAAACGAATATGAAGCAATACAAAAAGAGGCATTTGATTTCAGTTTATTAAATGGGATCATCAGAAAAGCAAATGAAAAGTCAAGGAAAGTTGTTCGATTATGCAAATGAGATGCAAACTTAATTATCGTGATTGAGTAGCAAGTGACATATTTATAGGGATGAACAGACGCATGTCAAACTAGACAAGAGTGCCACTCATTGATTGACAAGCAGTTCTTGTGGGATCCTCTTCGTATTCATTTTGAAATGTCCCCGTATTTTTGTGATCAGTATAACTGCCAAAGGCCTTAAAATGAATTCTTAAAGTTATTCATAATCTAATGTTATATTATTTACGTCTTTTAAGCATTACAGGGTAGACTTTGACAACTTGGCCGACATGGTGTATGCGCCCATGACGATAACTGCAGGACAATTACAGTTCAGAATCCAGTTCTTTTCCCTACAATTTTTATTCCCACTGTTACATTGTCACAGCCCATTGTTCGGTGCATTTAAACAAATGCTGATACACCCCATAGCACAATACATTACCATACAGATTTTCCAGCTTTTGCCCATACACAGTTGCAGCCTATTACGGTTGGAAAACAGATATGTTCTGTCTGGGTGAAATAAAATGCAAATATAACTGGCCAGCAACTCTCCAACGGTTCTTGTGGACACGCAGTCACAGATCTAAAATATATGTTATAGACCATGTGTGAGGAGTTTTCTAACTGCTTGCTCAGAATGTTTGTTTTCTGTATGTGAGGAATACGCATGTACCTGGAGGTCTTATCTAGTTGTGTTGTCTTCAGGATGTATGTGTGTGCCATTTAAAAGGATAAATACATTTAAATACATTTTTCCACACTGAGAATACGGTAACAACCTACAGAAAGCTACATTTTCTGTTTTCTTGCATTCTGGTACCAGTACCAGTTTCAGCTCCATACGCCAAGACGTTCCTCCGCTTCAGCTCCACTCAAGTTGTTTCCATCATCAGCTCCAGCCCCACAATGTCTGGCTCAAGCCAGAGGACAGTCAGTCTCTACCACCTCCAGTTTGCGGGGGACAACGTGCCACCAAGGGCTATTCAGCAGAGGACTCAAGATCCTAATGTAACTAAATAATGCTAATATGCATAATTTTATGCATATTGTTATTTTATGCAGTAATTTATTTCTTTGTTAATGGTTACTTAGTTTCTGTTTTTGTATTATGAAAAACAGTAATGTACCATGAACACAACATTTCTCAAACATAAAACTGCATATTCTGGTTATTAATGTGCTGTTTAGTATATTTACCAGTGACAATCCGTATTTATTTACTAAACATGAATGCAAACCTTTTAGTATTAGCCATTATACATATTGTAGTGTCCACATGTGAAGAAGAAAGCTCAGACAAGAAAATTGCTCATAGTGCTTGTCATTAGACAACACCGACCACAGCACAGACACATTAACAGCCCTGATAAGGGCTATTACCCGCCAATGCATTGGCAGTAGGTAGCATCCCAACATACTCAGCCCACTGATTCCTCGCACAAGCGCGATCACGGTAGCACATCACATCGTCATATACATTATGTTATCACAGTAAATGAGCACAATCACACCTATGAGCTTTTATAAACACACACACGAAATCATAGATGCTACAATTGGTGCTACAATAAATAACATTTTTGGCTAGCACGATACAATATTGGTACATAACTAAGCATACAATAAGACTTAACTATAAATTAATGCATGAACCAATAATTAGTGCTTTATGAGATAATGATAAATATATATTAATAATCTAATGAGTGGCACATGATTAGCCGTTAATAAAGACACCTGTTAAGTACTTACATATTGCCAACTCATTATGTTAATTGATTAAAGACTTGATGCATAAATTAACATTATTTCTATAATGCATTAATAAAAAGTGTCTTGTGTGGACCTGTTAGTAACTCATTTGTGTATTAATAAATATATAATTTATTTATTTTTTTGTACTGCATGATGAAGTGCATATGTGAGGCAAGATATAGATTTTCTTTGTGCACGTTTACATGACAGATATGTTTTTGCATAACTTACCAGCCATCTCACCTGTATTTGTCAAAAACAAAGATGACAAGCTGTTATCTGGATTTAGCTGGCAAACCATTCTGCTTAATTGCTTACTGGAATGAAATGAATGGTCTACAAAAAAAATAAAATAAATAAATACATAAATATATATATATATATATATATATATATATGACCTGCTGTGATTTATATATATTAAACTTCACAAATGAGTTACCAACAGGTCCACACTAGCAAGGGTGTTAATTAATGAATCAAGTCTTTAATTCATTAACATAATAAGTTAACAATATGTAAGTAGCTAACATCTGCCTTTATTAATGGCTATTCATATGTCACGCATTATATTATTAATGTATATTTATTATTATCTCATAAAGCACTACATATTAGTTCATGCATTAATTTATTGTTAATAAACTTTTAGTTAAGTCTTATTGTATGCACCAGTATTATGAAGTGTTACCCATTTTTGCAATCCACAAACATCTTTGCAGATCATTACATGCATATGGAGGAGCTAGTTTACCATCAGTCAAAGCCTTCATAGGAGTCTCTTGATACACATTTTTATGTGCCAAAGAACAGAATAACTACATGGACATTTTGTAACTATCAAACAGAAGCTGTTTTCAATCAGTCACAGCCTGTTGATGTATTTACTCATTGATTTTCTCATACATGCACTCAGCAACTTGCACTTCTAACTAAATCCAACCAACCAAACAAACAAAAACATTGATTACTTTGTAGAACTTCATAATATCTAGAGTATTTTTACTTTATTTCTGAACCCAGGATCAAAATGGGATTACGCCATTTCAGGTTAGTAATACAATCATAGTGGGATCTAAATGGATTTATAAATATGAGCTGTTTTTCAAATATGCCAAGCTATATGTAAAATGTGAGACTTGTTTATCTTGGTTTTATGACATGTTGAAAAGAAAATTTCTAGATATGGCAAACAGTGGACTTTATATCAAATCACAATTTGCTGTTTTCAAATAGTAATTCACTAATTTGTAAGCAGTCATTTACAAAAATTTCTTTTCTTAATGTTTTTTTTTTCATGCATAATTATATTTCCATGCAGGTTATGCCATTGCTGCACATAGTAATGACAAAACTATTCATAGAGAATTCTGTGTAACCGCTGGACAGCGTGATGTCTTTTCCTTGAAAATGCTTTAGGCTGAGAATGACCTGGTGAGTTTCTAATGGGCACTGGAGGCACTGTGAAGAATGAAACAGAAAAGAAAATAAATGAGTGAAATTGCTAAAAATTTAATTTGAGTAACGTTTCCTTGAGCTTTCGATGACCTTGCTATCAGTTGATGGATCAGGAAATAAAATGTCCTCTGAACAGATAATGGAAATTCGGTTGTAGCTGCAGTAGTAAGTTTGGCATTTGTTTTACATTTGGTGCTGATTTCTTATGAGTAACAGAAAAACTATGTATTACATTATGAAGTTGTTTTTTTAACCACAAGGAGCAAATTTGATCTTTGCCAATTTATGATTGGGATATGTTCCGATGTTATCGTAAGTTGACTTTACCATAGACCAAGGAGTGTAATGTATCTTGTATATATCCAAGTGCAGCCTACCTTTAGAGATTCAGTTATCAGGAGACAATGTGCCTCCAAAGACTTACCTCTGAGGACGCAATATATCAAATATTTTACATTATTTAATTTGCTTAATGTATTTATTTGCTTCATTTACTCAATTTTACTATTAATACAAACTATTTTAGTTAACATCTAGGCGGCCCAATCCTTTTTTTCTTTGTCACTGCCACCCTAGGCTTGCTCAATTTGGGATTGGCCTTTTAAGATATTATAATATTGTAAAGCTTCTTTGAGACAGTGCACCATTGTAAAAAGTGCTATAGAATAATTTTGACTCGACATGCTTAAAAACACACTACCTACAGTTGGGCAAATCATTAACATAAATCGTATTTTATAATAAGTTATTGGACATATAATGTAATTTATGGAATAATGTATTAAAAGAGAGAAAGAAAAAACTATTGTGGTGACCACAGGTTTTCTTTACCCAGCGCTCATCACATGCCACGGAACTCTCTATGTCATGCACAGCCAGCTTATTTACCACAGGAGAGTATTGTACAGCATATGGCTTCACCAGGGAAAATTTTTAATTCATCATTCTGTTGAATGTGTATTACTAGATTCCTATTATAAAGTCATAATGTCGTAAGTTGGTTCATCATAAAATGGGGACAACCTGTATAGCACCCAACACAATGGGTGCTTTTGCATTAGGATCTGATAAAATTCTACATCTGACATGTTCTGGGTTTGAGGCTGTTGGCCCTTTGATGGTGTAGGCCATTTATTGAATGAGGTTTGAGAAATGAAGAAATATAATATAAGTATAAGCATAAGATAAGTATAAGATATGCTAAAACTCGACTGCAATGAAGATGAGTGGAAACGAGTATTATAGACTGACAAGGATTTGAAATGCTTGGTTTAGCGGGTTAAGTCAACTAAATGTAATACTTGTTCACTGAACTGGAGACCTAAGCCTTTTTCATAGTACTGTACGTATTGTAACAATGACAGGGTATTGCTGTTTACGCTGCACAAGGCAAGAACACCGCTCATTGTCGCCCATACAACAGCCAGGAGAGCTTGCCTACAGCTCCAGTAGCCGATGGCTAAGCTACGTAGCACGTGTGCCCGATAGCGATAGCAACAGCGGAAAACGCGACAATATCAATACACAGAATGTCTTTTTGAGTCTTGTTTCTCAATACCTTGGCATTGACATAACATCCATTCCTCTACAAAGGAGTAGTAATACTGCCAGAGAATCACCATGCTTAAATACTGTAAGTTCCGGGTTCTTTCCACATACTAAAGACACATCCCATGTGTGCTGATGTACCCTTGTGTCTGTCATAAATACAGCCACTGATGCTATTGCGATGTTAAACAAAACTAAGAAACAAACAATTAATACTTTAAGTGCCAGTAGCTGGTGTTAGACTAGACTGGTTGGCACAGATAATCCTGGTAAATTTAGATATACCAGAATTGAGATGATATCAATCTAGTGACTTACCAATTCTGGTGAGCTCTGATGGAAATCCAGAGCAGCACTGGAACGAAACATGCATCTGCCTTCCTCTAGTGGTAGCAGCATGAACAGCCATTACAATATTGAAAGAATTTGAGACTGTTTGACACTGACGAATAAGACCTTTTTCCTTCTACTCTTTGTACCCACATGACTTTATTTATTTTAAGACAAAATTCCTCTTAATCTGACGATGAAACTAAACCATACATATCGAAACCAGCCTTATTCATATAAAGTTTGTATGAACCAGCCTAATTCATACAAATTTGTCTGCTCGAGGTAGTTTCAGTTGCATTTGGCGTCCATTTAAAAATATGGGACAAATATGTCACTTGGTCCTCAAGAGATTGCTTAACTTCTTCAAATTCTTTGGCTACTTTAGCCACATCCGTTCTGCCAATGCTGACAAATTGAGACTCAGATGTAAATGAAGACCCCTTTTTTTCCTGCTCACAGCTGGGAGACTGTGAAACTAATTTACACTCACTAAGCACGATTCAAGTCCCCTTCAGTCCAATTAATCTAATCTCTGAGTCATTTTAATCAGAGGGAAACCTGCCACAACATTTCCACGCTAATCTTAAATGGATTATCAACTTTTTTTTGTTGGTAACATGTTAATTGCTGTGATCGTTAACACCTGCATTTGACTGCAATCAGAAAGCAGTCTCGTTTGTGCTCAATTGAAGCAGCTTTGGCATGTTTTCAGTCTAATTTATTAATTGTTTTCTACGGTACACAGGATCAATACAGCTGTCAGTTCATGCAGTCACATTGATGTGCTTATGAAAAGCTTTGCATGGCTCAGTGAACAGTGAAATCACCTCTGGAGTTGGATTGGGTACAATGGGATGGACTGGAAGCCAGCCAGCTGAATTTGGACTCGAGCCGATCCAAAATACCTGCAAGAAGAGGCATATATGAACGTGGCCGCCGAGTACGAATGCATCTTTCAGCACTGTCACAAATGCTTCACAACTGACATCAAGCGCTGCTGTGACAGCCATTCGCGGTTTGCATTCTACATCTTCGGTAATGTAAGTTTAACCTGAATCTGTGGACGAAATTAATGTCATTGATTGCTTTGTCGCGAGCCAAGGTCGTTTCACACAAACAGCATCTCTGCTTGAGCAGTTTCAGACACAGAGCTTGCTTCAGAGGCATGTTTACAATTCTTCTTCCAAGATGTAATGTACCAGGTGCATATCAAGGACTTTTCATCTTACTAAATAGCGTAATTTTAGAGCAGAACGTTATCATCGAGCTTGCTCATCTTACTTAAGCTCAATCAACAGCAACAGCAGGAAAAATCGAAAAACAGAGTGATGAAATGAATAGATTGTGCATTTGCATGCCTAATTTACCTGCAGTCTATCATTTCACCTCATATTCTACCTCCAGTTTGGACGGAATATTCACAGCACATAACTTCTTAATCAGTATGTAAAAAAATTCACATCAATAGTGTTTTAGTCAATACTGCTAGAACCATGTCTAAGTCAAGGTTGACGTTAGTAATAGTGTTTGAATCAAGATCGAGACCAGGAATGGCCAAGACACCTCATAGTGGGCCAGTCATGGGTTCAGTCCCCAAGAGATGGTGACTGGGTTCTTTCTGTGTGGAGTCTGCATGTTCTCTCAATATTTGTGTGGGTTTACTTGGGGCACTCCAGGTTCCTCCAACAGTCAAAAAACATACATGTTAGGTATAATTGCAAATACACATAACAATATAATTGGTACAACAGTATGGGCGGGTTATTTATTTATTTATTAAATATTATTTAAAAAAATGAAGTATATACAATTATTTGAAAAGAAATTGTAAATCTATACAATATCATAAAAACAGGCGTTGTTCTTATACTCCATTATACTCCAGGGTTAATCAAGGGTAAATCAATCAGCTGATAATGATAACAAAATGTTTCCTGCAATTTCAAATAGATTTTAAGGGCAAGTTTTAGACTCAGTAATCAACCAGATAATCTGTCTGATAGAACTGCTTATAGGCTGTATTCAAAATATGCAAAACCCTCACATCACTCCCTGCAGGGAAGTTGGTGCACCATTAAGTGATGAAACAAATATTAGGCTTTTGGGCTACAATTATCAGAGCTATGATTTCAAGAAAAACACACCTTGCCAAGCAAATTGTTCTATTATGCTTTCGGGTGGTTTGGCAGCCAGTGGCACTGTAAATATTGTGCTGACACAGAGAAGGACAGATTCTACCAAACATCAACAAATCCTGGAATGTCCAATGGTGATTTCTGCCAAATGTGATGTTACTAAATATTGCCTGATAGCTTATATTTCAAGCTTCCTCATGAAATAATGAACAAATACTGTTATGAGTTATTCAACTAAACATATGACTATAAACATGTGACTTTCCCATCTGTAACACTTTAGCATCCAGCCTAAAGTTTTATTTCAGCCTATTTATTATTCTTAATTCCCCTATGGATTACTAATGGCATTGATGTCACTACGTGTGAATGAATATTTAATCAGTAATTAGATGCAAATCTGAAGTTTGTTTGTAAGCAGCACAAATCTTGATTAAATGATTACAACGTCTTGATTAAGTGATGAAAGTCTACTCTGTTAGTTAAATCCCCCAGCTCAGAAGTTGTCAATTTCAAGGATAGATTGAGTACTTAAAATACACCAAGCCTCAGAAATTGAAACTGATTAGATTGAAGTATTTACCGCTTAATCATTTTGTGCTTTAAGAATACTCTTTGTGTATGGTTTGCCTTTTTAGGTCTGTACATTGAGTTTAAAAAAATACATAAACAAATATTCAGTTTTTATAAGCTTTCTCAAATTTATGAGGTACTGTGGTAACTACCATGGCCTGTTCAATCACTAAAATTGAGACATTTTGGATCAATCGGGTCTGTTAGACCATATCAAAAGCATAAGGCTCGACTAGACGATATATGTATCTTAACTTGGCTACACAACATTGAGGTTTCGTCTCATTACCTTGGCCAACAAATAAATGCAATTACTTAAGTATGCTTAAGTAAAATTAAAATCAAATCTCTAAATACATGATGCATGTTGTCAAGCTATCTAAGGATAATGCATACATTTAAAATATAAGATCTGATCAAGGTCTGATCCTGAGAACCCTATGGCATAATGCACATTTGGCATGTTCTCCCCAAGCATCACCCGGCCATTAAAAAAAAAACATTTTTTTTTTGTAATCTTGTTAAGTTACCAAATTCACCTCTCACCAGATGAGTTAGACATTATTTTTTTACAGTTAGACAGTATTTTATATTAAATAGATAATGAGTTTAGAATTAGTTTAGTATTTTACATTGCAGTATTATGCAGTACATTTACCCTTTTATAGCTATACTTGCACACTGTAATCTTCGATTTAAAGTGAAATTAACACTTTAGAAATTATTACAAGTAATCAGCCACTTTAGAGTAGCCATTGTAAAGCTGACACAATCCAAGCTAGATGACTGAGCCAGGAGGATATTGGCCAAGGAAGCAGCCAAGAGATCGGTGACACCTTTAAAGAACTTCTAAGTGTTTGGTTCGTCATGACAACAATCTCACAAACTTTACACAAAGCTAGCCTGTGTGTCAGGGTGGCAAGAAGGAGGTTCAGCTGTGACTCTAATGCCATGTGGCAAAAGCTACAGCATTGTGCTTTTTTGACTCCACTCAGAAGAAAAAATAAATGAATTAATTAAAACATGAACATGTTTGCTAATGTAGGTGTGCAAAGCTGGTAGAGCTCAAACTGTATTATTTTGAGTTTAATTGCTATTTAATATTATGTTTATTATTTTATTATTTTATTAGAAAACGTATAGATTGTGCTTTTTATGTGTTCTCCTTATAATCATGCTTGTTAGCTATGTTATAAAAGGTTGATGCTATAGCTTGCTCCCTGTCGCAGCTTGGCAAAAGCAGTCTTTGTAGCTGATTATAAACTTTGTGAAGGTGGCACAGCGGGCATATGGCTCACTCGCAGCTGTCACTGAAGGTCTGGAGGTTAACCAGGTACATGACAGGAAGGCTGCATGCTGGCATATGCTGAGTATATAAAGCAGCTGTTCGTACTTCCTCCAGGACAAAACTTTTGACTCAAGACATGTGGCCTCGAGTGGTTTGGCACGAATAGTTATTTCTCTCTCTCTTTCTTTCTCTCTCTCTCTCTCTCTCTCTCTCTCTCTCTCTCTCTCTCTCTCTCTCACACACACACACACACACACACGCTCTCTCTCTCTTTCGTGTGTGCTCACTCAGATCAGGGAAGCCTGTGATTGCTCAATTTGCCAAGTGCACTCTTACCTCCCCTGTAATTAATCTAGTAACGCAACACTTTTGCCAAAAGGCCCATTTAGATATGAAGTCCCCTGGGGTTGCCTATATAATAAACCCCTAATATACTGGCTTGCCTTTTTTTGACCAGTTTCCTGTCAGTGAGCATCTGGAGATTTGTTCAATATGACTGTTCAGACGAGATGTGCCAGACATGTGTGTTTTATAAAACACAAAATTAATTTAAATGATGAATATGTGAAGGTGAAAATGGCTATATATTGCTACTCAAATCCTGTTCCAAGAAGAGTTTTTCTAAAGAAGCTTTAGAGGTTATGCATTAAAGAGGTTATCACTACTTTATATGGCAATCCAGCTTGCCTATTAGATCAATATTATGGTATAAGAAGCACAACACTTGGACCTCTGAGCAATGGAAAAAGCTTTTTGAGCTGACAAGCCTAAACTTAAAAGTCCTCCATTTGGACAAATTTTATTTTTAGCAAGAGATGCTTAAGAGATGCTTCTAGCCCAGAGTATGATGTGATATGGTCCTGATAATTAAAATAAAATATGACATAGCAGAAGGGTGAGCATTATTGCATTATTTGGGTGGAATAATAAAGAGAATAATAGTAAAAGGAATATAATTGCAATATATATATATAATTATATATATATATATATATATATATAATAGAGAGAGCAGGAGAGAGAAAGAATGATGTCTGAGCCTTATATGAATAATAGATGCAATGAAATGTGTTAAACTTATTTTTCTTTTTGCAATATTTAATGTACTATGCGTTGTTATTGCTTTGTGATGAATAATCAGTAAAGTTAATCTGTGTATAGGCAAACTTAAACAGAAAAAAAAACTGTTTTTGATAACGATTAATTCTTATGCCATTAAATGTCATAACCACAACAAACCATTCATGTTACAGATGTAAAATGCCACTAATAACACATGTGACACACTACAAAAGAAGATTACTCAGGTCTTGCACAACTGATATGACCTTCTTACACAATGTGTACACAATATGCCATTTATTACAAACGTTACACTGGCTTGTTCGTTATTTTCCGCTAAGAGCAGCACAGGGCAGTTCAATGCCAAACATCTTTTTATCGTACACAAAGTGCACTAAGTAGTGTTGGTAATCTTCAACTCAAACTGCACGTATAGTGTACCTTATGTAGGGAGCACAACGTTGTTTGAGGTAGAGCCTTAACTCTATGGTATTTTAGTAACCGTGTCAAATCATGTTTTACAAATATAAAGTAGTACATTTTTGATGCCTAATGACAAAGTTACAAGAACGGTTATATAAACAGGGTTATAAAAATGATTAACATGGGGATTTTTTTTTGTTTTCATTGGGTGAGCAGATGATTCTCCAGTCTCCCGGTAAACATGGCCCAGCTGCTTTGTAGCTCTTGTCAGGGCTATGACTTGTCTACAGAGCATTTTCATTACTTTTAACACCCAATAGGATTTCCCTTTTTTCCTATCACTGTCACGTGGGGCTTGCGAGGAAGTAGCGGAGACACACGCTGAGTGCAGGGCAGGCAGGAGTTTATTATAAAGCAAAAACCACACAGCAAACATAAACAAAACATAAACAAAACAACACCCCGAGGGCAGGGACAACAAAACTTCGGGCACGTTTAAGTACGGGCGCTAAAAGTAGTCCCAGGTGACCGTGATTTACGGCATGACGCGGCCTCGTCAGCTGACAACGCCACTGGGCGTGACAATCACACACTGTCCAATGCCTGTATTTTCCCCCATATTTTAGCTTTTCTTTTTATTTGACAGTACAATCATTTATGTAATATATTTGCATAGAGTGGAACCTCGAATCTAATGGATCGTCACTTTTGTTTGCCCCCAAATTTAAACCCTTAATAAAACGCTTAATTATTAAATACAATGCATGTAATCCAGTCCAGTCGGTGTCGTTAATGCACCAACAGAAGAAGAGTAACCACAACTTTATTGGTTGTAAATATTGTATTCTTTTACTTTGCTTTATTCATACTACCTACGAATATAGACTTCAACACATCAGAGTTTTAGGTACCAGAAACCAATTAAGTTCCAAATTCCGAGGTTTCAGTGCATTTACCTTATTTTGATAGCGGTCCATGCTGAAAGTTATAGGCATGCTTACAAGCAAGCACATGTCAGTGTACATCATATTCTGATCATATACCTGTGTAAGTCATGTAAATCTTGGCTAGGAAGCACTGTGTGCACCGAAGGGCAGAGCGATCTGATCCACAGCGACTGCTTCAGGAAGGCAATCAGTGGGTTAAGTATCTGCCAAAAGATGATGCATGGGTCTGGCTTGACACATTGCTCATGCTGTCACCCACTGATGTACGCAAAGGCCAGACGCAACACTGCAGTCCAGATCAACTAGACAATAACACTCCCCTCCTCCTTACCACCCACTTGAACTCGGCTGGGGACTGAAGCAGGTGCTCCCTGATCACCTATCATGCTCACAGTCTGCCCCAGCACCACATGGTAACACAGACATCAAAGCTTCTGCCCACTGTTTAGTAAGGAGGTGAAATTCCCGATGACTGAGATAGGCGACTGCCCTTTGCTCAGCTGGGGCATATAGAGGCAAGGCTATCGATGGTTATCTGAATTATTAATCTCCTGCTGCAAATCATTAAAGTCTTGCTGTGGTACAGCGTATGTATGAACGGGAGGAATGTGGTCTGGGGAGATATGACAAAAAGATTTATTTATCATACCCTTATATCATCTATGTGCTGGGAATCAACCCGCTCAAAGTAGGTATTGAAAAATGCTCCTGAAAATATCTACCTGATAACATTTTCTAGTTATATTTGCTCAATCATTCATTGTAATATAAATCTGATATGCAAAATCTGATATGCATTTTATCAAATACATTTGTTGGGGAAATCAATAATAAGCATCTCTCAAGGCATATACAGTACTATACAAAGGTCTTAGGCATTCCGTATATTGCGTATATTAAGATATTTTATTACATACTGTATATATTCATTATATACTGTAGTTCTACAATTAGTGTAGTTCATCAGATTTTCTACATATTACTCTAATGGTCAAGACCCTGGCAGGACCAGCATTTATTACATTTACATTTACATTTATGTTATTTAGCAGACGCCCTTATTCAAAGCAACTTACAATACATACAGTCTTACAATCCAAGCAGTGGTGGGTTAAGGGCCTTGCTCAGAAACCCAACTGTGGTAGCTTGGCAGCGGTGGGGTTTGAACCCAGTATCTTATTCACTAGGCCACCACAGTCCCATTTGGGTACCATTTGGGTGGTGGATCATTCTCAGCACTGCAGCTACTCTGACTTGGTGGTAGTGGGTTGGGGTTGATTGAGCTGGTACGACTGCATCAGACATAGCAGTGGTGTTGAAGTTCACTCACAGTGTTATCTCACTGAGCACACCTGCCATATTGTTTCACCTAGGTTTAAACTCAGAGCTTACTTGTTGCTGTACAGTTTGTCCTAGTCATCCTCTAATCCTTTGTCAGTTCTCACATGATAGTGGTGGTTGGACATTTTTGGGTGATATTTGGGCTATTTGTGACCTTGGTTTATGTGTTGGTCTACGTGGATGATTCATCATACGATCCTCTTAAGTGTTATGGCTTTCCCCTACATGTGGTTGTAATAGTACATTACTGTATGGTTTGTAATTATTTCGAATTGTCATGAATTAAAATAGCAATGGCATTAGGGATGCCATGTTGTAACATTACACTCATGTTTTCTGTGGTTTATCTGACGCCGTTTACAAGCAGATTTCTTGACACTGCACACTGGGCACATGCAGAGGTAGATCTGGATTAGGACACCAGTCCATTGCTGAATCATGTAAACACAATACCCGACCTTCATAAGTCAAGCCCTACCTGGGAGTCTTAGGACCTCAAGAACTGTCGTTTCCAGCATTGATCGCATATAGTCTGCACAACACAGAAGCAACAGTTACATGGGAATTAACAAAGCAGTGTGTTAGTCTTAGAACATGACCAAATGTATTGTCTTAACAATACTATAACAAATAAAATTAAGACAAAATAAAGTACAGAAAATATGTACACGTGCGCATCTGTGATTTCCCTTAAAAAGTGTTTTTTGGCTGCTACCCTTTCACAAAATACCATTCCTAATCAAGCTTCTTCAGACTGTGGATAGGTCAACTTGACATCCCAATGAAGCTACCAGATGCTGATCCATTTTTTTTTTTATTGCTTACAAATTTGTATATTTTCTGGTGGTGTTCTAGTAAAAAAAAAAGAAATAATTATATACGGTAATTAAACCATTGCTAAAACAAATCTAAACTGACCATGTTTTTAAACACATACTTTATCTCGAATGTCAGATGTAAGATTCTTGATCCTGATCACTGCAAGACTGAGGAGCTCCTCATTCATAAAGTGTATTATGCACATTGTTCAAAATGATCTGTTTTGATATCCAACTGTTTTGAGAAAATCTTCTTTTGTCTGTAAAAGCCAAGGACAAGACCTCCATTCAGACCCTTGTGTCTTTGATTAAACTTGTTTCACGTGTCAGGAAAGAGTGACATGGAAGTGCAAGCCACTGTCCAGCTTGAAGGGATGAAAGGGTGCAGACAAGGTCAAAATGGCAAATGAGGCTATTAATCTAGAATGACAGCTAACCTTCACCCGTCCTTAGGGCAGAACCAAGTCGACTTCAGGTCTGCATATGGGCAGAGGCAAATCAGCACTGGCATGCTGATTGTAATGCAAACAGAGGCTTGATTTATGCAACATGGTGACAGCAGACACTGTCATATCCTTAAGCTCTTCAAGCTAACATTCACCTCTGGTGCTTGTTTGTTGAGTTCCTAATTCCTAGCCATTCTGATTAGCTTGAAGGTGGATATGTTTTTCCTGTGATTTAAACCTCCTAAAGTGGGTAAGTGGGAACGGATAAGAAAACAACAAGGGAAAAAATGCAAAGACAAGTCAGTGTACTAGCTGACAGCACCATATGCTTAGGACGAATGAGTGGGAATGTATTTGCCATGAAACGCAGGTCCTTGGGGAGGCCAGTGGCAAAGAGTTGGCATGACAGTTTTGATAGCTCGCTAACAGATACAACAATTTTTGTCACTCGTGATGCAAGTTTGTTGCACCACCACCGAGGCTTATAAATGCGTTAAACTGCAAAGTCACTTTGGTAGCCTGAGTCTGCGACAGCATGAGCAACAGCTGCTCATATCAAGGTGCTTGACAGTTGTTAAAGTTTAGAATCTTTAAGATTTCGACATAAATATGAGCTAAAAAAACATCAGATTTTGAGTCAAATCCTAAATGGAGATTGGAATGGAGAAAATTGTCATACAACCCCTGGCAAAAATTATGGAATCACCACTCTTGGACGAAGATATTTTAATTGTATAATTTTGTAGGCAAATGTGAATCATGGAGACATGCCACAAAACTCTTTTTTTTTATTAATTTTGGCATTAAGAAAACAATAAAAAATAATCACTAAATTCTGAGGAAAATATTATGAAATCACACTGTAATTTGCAGTTCTAAAACACCTGCATCAGATTAAATCTGCTAATTAGTCGTCAGTTAAGAAAAAGAGTGCTCATACTTTGGAGAGCTGTTGCACAAAGTGGATTGACATGACTCATGGCTCCAACACGAGACTTCTTTGAGAAGGTAAATCATCACTGGCTGTTGCAAAAGAAGTTGGTTGTTCCCAGCCAGCTGTGTCTAAAATCTGGACCAAGTACAAACAAAATGGGAAGGTTGTAAAAGGGAAGCATACAGGAAGACCAATTAAAACATCAAGGCATCAAGATAAAAATCTTAAAGCAATATCAGAATCAGAATCAAAATACTTTATCCCTGGGGTAAATTGCAGTTGCCACAGATGCTCCATACTTTGTGTAAAATACAAAATAATACAATAGGAAGGGTAAAGTAAAAAGTAAAGTGGCAGTATATAAATTACAGATATATTACAATTAGAACTAATATATATATTACACAGTTGGATTAAACATTTTGATGGTCACCGGTAGGAACAACCTCATGTGGCGCTCCGTGGTGCATTTT
>JAUZSU010035853.1:0-10262 GCA_034780255.1 Parotocinclus maculicauda
AGTGCTAGTTAAAATCATGCAAAGCAAAGGCCATATATCAACGGAGACTCTGGACTGTTGAGCAACTGAAGTCAAGCTAGAATGGGAAAGAATTCCACCAACAAAGCTTCAACAATTAGTGTCCTCAGTTCCCAAACACTTATTGAGTGTTGGTAAAAGGAAAGGTGATGTAACACAGTGGTAAACATGCCCTCGTCCCAACTCTTTTGGAACGTATTGCAGGCTTCAAATTCAAAATAAGTGAATATTTGCAAAAAACAATAAAGTTTGTTCGTTTTACCATTAAATGTCTTGTCTTTGTAGTGTACTTATTGTATTCTGTTTGTATTTATGTTTTACACAAAGTCCCAACTTAATTGGAATTGGGTGTGTACTATCTTAAAAGGCCAGTCTCAAATTGAGCAAGCCTAGGGTGACAGTGTAAAGGAAAAACTTCTTGAATATAGAAGGTAGAAACCTTGAGAGGACCAAGACTCAAAAAGGGACCCATCCTCTTTGGGTGGCCAAGATATTACAATTAAATAGTTAAGTTTGTGGTAATAGTACAATTAAGTAAATATTTACAATCAAATTATATAATTTAAAACAGTGCTTTGTATGCGTTTGGGTATCTGAATGAAAACTGAATTTTACAATGCAATGTTTTATGCTTTGCAATACATTTTGGGAAAGTTAAGGACCACAATGTTATCAATATAGAAGTGATAATTGAAATTTCTAGCAATTATCACTTTTGTAATTTGATGTGGATTGTTAAAATATTTACAATAAAAAACATTACCTTAAATAAAAGTTATATAATCATGTCATTTCCTACCACTGCTTTGTGGTGTACATTAATTTATGAAGTGTACATTTCATACCTGCATAATCCAGTTGAGGAGAGACTGTACACGTACACACTCATTTGGAATGTCTCACATGTCCTACATGTCTTTGGAGTGTGGGAGGAAACTGGAGTTCCTGGAGAAAACCCACACAGGCGTGGGAGAACATGCAAACACAGCAATAACCACTGCGACTCTTGGTCACCCCTTGTTTGGTGTTGCAGTCATGAGTCAAGAATAGACCCAAGACCTCGTGCTCTGGAATACATTCTTCTTACAGGACTATTTGATGTTGACAGAAATGTTAAACTAATGGTTTTGCCTTGACATGTATGTCAAGCAGTGTGGAAAATCTTACCTATTTTTCCTATTGCGCTTCCACACATTTAGAGGAGGAACACTTTGTTTCTTTTTTTCTTCCACACTTACTTTGGTGAAGTTGTTAAAATTTTACCCTTACCGACTTAACAGTAAAATCTGCAATTGTATTGAACGTTGAATGTAACACTAATCAGTAGTTATGCTTATTGTTTTTTTTAAATAAACACTGTTTGTGTTCAGTATTAATTAATTAATGCATTTTAATGAAAACTGAGTGGTCTTGTTAGTTTTTGTGTTTGAAATACCGTTAACATTTTAGCAAAACCTTTCGCTTATTGCTGCTTTGCCATATGCTGCATGTGCTAAATGTGTGTTGTTGATCTTAACGTGCTATATTGTGCAGTAGTAATGGAACGATTATAAGTTCAGTCACATGACCAGTTACCTCAGCCCACCATTAAAAAATAGTACATTTTTAATAGTTTAAAAAGCTTGAGTGATGGGGTGTGAAGATGATGAAATTAGATTTATAGTGGCATCTGTACTCTCACCTTCTAAATGGTCTTATACATCTGGCACTTTATACTCTAAAGGCAGTTTTTATTAAAAGCTGCGTTTTGATATGTTAATGTAACTTCCCAAAATGCTTGATTTGCAGTTGTTACAGGTCTAGATTTATTCTGAGGTCTAGAGCTACACAGCTGTTTTTCTGCATTCAAATAATCACAAATTCTGGAAGATTTTGGTTCTGGCACACTTGCTCCTCTAAATTGAAACCTAAATCTCAACCACATCAGTCTTTTATCTTCCTTTTTTAAGAGTTGGTTTTCAAACTCCAGGAATAGTATTAGTCTCAAGTCTGTGGACGACAGCGCCTTCTGCTTCACAACCTTTCACCTCCATAAATAAGGTCAGGGTCATATTTGTTCCAGGCCACCAGAGAAATTAGCCAGTTGCTTCTGAGTAACAGCACAAGCGTGCAGCTTTTACAACAAACCAAAGATAGATGCTGAGTAGCTGTTAAGCCGAGTCTGGGGACTTGCTAAGAAAATGTACTGCCCTCTTTAATTACTTAGCCAGTGCAGAATGTGATTGTGTTTCCTGTCTATCAAGCCAACATCCATTCCGCTGCCTATTATGTTCCACTTCACTATTTAACAATACATGTAGTATGGTAGAAGAAAAATGTGCTTTTTTTAGTGCTGCGGCTTTTTTGATTTAAGCCAACACTGTCACACTGCTTAAGTAGTAATACTTAATAACAGTGATGAACTGACAACACAGTTACATAATTGCTGTTATGTATTGGCGATACAGTTACAATCAGATAAAAAGTCACTCTGTAACAGGGTACCTCTGGTCTGTGCCACAGGACTACAGACCCAGCCCCGAACCCATGGATCACAGAAGACTTAACAATGTTAAGTGCATGTTCGCCTTGTGTCTGTACGGTTTTCCTTCTGTATTCCAGTATACTGTATGCAGTCTTTACAATTTTCTGTTTTTAGTTTTCAATTTGTAATTGAGCCAGCCTAGGGCAGCAATGGAAAGGAAAACTCTAAACATTGTAAGGAAGAAAACTGCTAATGGGGAGCATTTTCCCCTGCTGTAATTTTTTTTTAATTCTTGGAATTAAACGCTTGTGTGTGTGTGTGTGTGTGTGTGTGTGTGTGTGTGTGTGTGTGTGTGTGTGTAAGTGTAACTGAGAGAGAGATGACATTAAAATCCAAAAACTTACTTTGCAGTGTGTTTGTGTGTGTGATGACGATAAATGTTGGGCCCCCCATAGTTATTGTGTCAAAAATGTCAGGGTTCTCACAGAATTGGTAAAGCGTTCAAACAGTGTTCATCCATATGCTTTTTGCTTTTGCTTTTTGATTCTTGGTGAGCTGGCTGTCTGGCAGATATAAATGGTATAACATCAAGATCCCAACATCCAAACAATTAAATATTTAGCATATGCTATAAGGACAATATAGAAATGTCAGGAATTATCTACAAAAAACATGGCACTAATTGAGTCTGAGATGATGGTGAGAAAGCAGACCAAGTAGAGGACAATAAGGATATAGTTATACATACATTGCTCACAAAAAATAGGGAATTACTCAAGACTACTCAACAAGACCTAAACATGATCCATATAGGATTTTATAGCTTAGCTACAGAATTAAAGAAACATCTTGCTGATGCCCATGTGATAAATAGAGATGGTATAACTACCTTTCCTGTGCTTTTCATTGTACATACCTTCTTGGAAGGCTGCTCTCCTTGTGCAGTCTCACCAGAGCTGAAAATTGCACACTAAAATCTGGAAAGGGTTAATGGGTCAGTTTACATGAATGAGCTTCATGCCCTGACCTCAGCCTCTCAGAACTTGTCCTTTCCCTGTCAGACACCTAAGGTTAGGGTTCAGCTGCAATTAAAGACGGAAACATTCCAGCTTTTAGAAAAGGTTGTGCAGGACTTTCATTGAGCGCCAGAATTGCATCTGGCCGTAATCTGTCTTGACACCATATATAGCCAAGGAGGTCTTAAAGACCAAATCAAATTAGACCAAATAGTTGCACAATATCTGATTGACACAACTGGTAAAAAAATATTATCTACACTGTCCATATTTACATGTAATTATGTAGCAAAAATACCTATTGCATTATAAAATCACCCTTTTCATTAGGTGGCGGTATCTGACTTTTGTTATTTATTTTCTCGCTGAGTGGTGGGAGAATAGAGGCGACTCATTTGTAGATACAAGTCTTTAAGTAACTTGTATTTACATGTTCAAATACATAAATGTGAGTAGCGTCTGTCTAAAAACCTTTCACATAAATATGGAGAGAAATATGCACAGAAAAGGATTCACCTACCTGTAAAATTATGGAGATGTGGATGGGCCTAAACTTATTAAAGCACCACTGTGTAGGGTGGAAACCAGGAGATAATTTTGCCTGGGTTTTTTAAGAGAGAAAAACAGGACATGACCAATCCAGACAGTCTTCAATTCTTATTTACTTACATAGTACTCTTAATAATTTGTCCATTTGTGTTACTGTTTCAGTGCATCTAATAAAAAAAATTGAAAACTTTATCAGATAAAGCAGTAATCTTTGCTAGGATAATATTGTTTTATTATAACCTTTCTTGCTAATTGATGTCCTGTTCAGTAAAGATTATCAGATGCTGATTATATAAACTGTGCATGTAATAGTGCTTTGACATAATGTTGATTTTGGTTTAAGGAAGTATGCTCAGGGTGGCTTAGTGGGTAGCACCGCTACCTCATGTAAGTCCTTTCTGTGTGGAGTCTGCATGTCCTTCTCTGTCTCTAAAGTGTGTGACTGTGTAATGAATATAGGCTATATAAGCTGAGAAGCATGCTTCACTTGCCATTGTATGATTTTTATAAGACGTGTGTGGATTGGATGTGATTGCACCTGTCTTTTTGTCATTCCAATTACTACAGAAAAAGCAAATTTACAACTGGGGAAAACAGACAGCAAACAATCAGTCAGCAAACTTTTGGAATATTGGGTCTCTTAGAGGTACAGGCATTAATTTAATTTAATACTTTCTACGTCTGCGTGTGCATTTTTCAAGTTCCTGTCTGGTTAATCAGTTTTCCTTTTCTCAACAGTATTACTGAATAAATACTTAAATGTTTGATCTACAAATGGTCAAATACCTGAGATGGTTTGTTTATAAAGGGTTTAAGTATCAGTGCTTCTACCATTTATGCAAATATTCATGCATTAATTTTTAATTAATTAACAGGGTTTTTTAACAATTTAACAATGTATGTGTTATTATGATAGACAGTATGCTTTTCCAAACATATTAGGGATATCGTCAGTGCTTAAAAAACACTGATTAAATATAAATTAATTTAGTAATTGTGGGATTATGTTTGAATAGTAAAATATATGTGGGATATGTGGGAAAAATCAGCTAGGCAAAAACTAAGGGATACTTTAAAATGAAATCTCAAAAAATAAATATCCCTTAATTTATCCCCACCAAATTTTTATTAGTTCCTTCACTAGGCATCTAGTTTCTATCCAGCAGAACAGAGCTCATGGAGGGAACCAACCCAGGACAGCAAGCCAATCCATCGCAGGGCAATTCTGATGCTTAACTTTAGGTTACTCTGAAAGGTGCTTAATTGCTTTAAACCATAAAGTGTTCTCATATGAATAATATATACTTCAAATGGGTAAACAACCTGTTGAACACATTTCTCTCATTTAAACCCTCAAGCTGTATGTGTTTGAATGTGCATATTTGAGCATCAATAAAATACAATCCAGGAAACACAACATGCACTACAGTGGACTCCCATATGCATGATTCACTGTTATGTTGTAGCATTATATATTTTGTATACAATATATATTATTGTAATGAATACTTCTCAGGTAATCGTGGCTTCAAATGTTTGTACATTTAACAAATTTAAGTAATTTAAGTGGTTTTAGATAAGCGCATCTGCCCAAAGCAAAGTCCACAGTGTGGTTAATATGTCTAGCCTATGAAGCTTGAATCAAGAGGACAAAAATATAAATTGTCCTTGATGACTTATATGTTTAGCCCATCAAATATCATTCCATGTTACACTGTTCCTGAATTCCTGGCCATTATTGTTCTAGCATAGCTTTAGGTTATTCCTCTTCATAAAAATGCATTTTATTCTGTGAAAAAACACAGTGCAAAAGGGGATTTGAAAATATCCTGGACATTTTTCGGTTCAAGGAAATTAATTTCTTCTCGAGGCATGAGTTGGTTGGGTAGATTACTTATTATTCGTGTATTTGCTATTTTTCCAATGCGACACCGAAATTGGTTACAGCCTTAAAATAATACTGAAATAGTTTGTATTACTTTGCTAGCAACCTGACATAATTAGTCTAATGGCTTTTTTTTATTTAGTGATATAAACTATTTTATTTTAGGCACATTCAAATAATTTCCAATACAGGGAAGCCTAGCTTGGTTTATTTTACAATGACTTATACATGTGTTTCCTTTGCTTTGTAATCTACCTTTCTGCACAGGTAATACTCAAAATGATTGGCAATTTTGTTCAAGCATGTTTTGCTGTTATCCCATGTGCATTAACTGTGATCAGTGCCTAATAAATGAAATTCACCAAAGGGTTTTGGCATACCGTGCTTCTGTAGTTTGTGAGTTGATGTTTAGATGTGACCCATGTGTATCCAAATCCTGAGGCGCACTCTGTGCTTTTTGCTAGGCAAAACTGCACTAGGCAGAGTATTCATACAGTAATAGAAACAGGAGCCTGGGGCAGTGCTAGCGGGGAGTCGGACTCCAGTGTATCCAAGAATGCCTGATGTTTTCTTCATTGCTTCCCTCAAGAAACATGAGATCCACAGTGTCTTCTGGACAATAAGATATTACATTTAAACAAACCTTTAGCTCTAAGCGTTTATTGTGTTCTATTGCTTTTTATTGAATATTTTCACCGTTATTTTATTGTTTTGGTCTCTACACGATGTTGAGAGCATTCATTAGTGATCTCTGTCTGCAGAGACAATAGGACAATAATGTACTTTTTTCATGCATCGTACATTGATCCTAACAATATGCAAATCAGCTTATTGAACCCCAAATCTCTTTGGTTAAATTGTTATTGCAGATATAAGTGGCTTATGTGTATTCTTTTTTCTTAAATTGAATTTTTTTTTTCATAGCAGTGATAATAGCAAAAGTTTATAAGTTTTTTAATTCCATCCAGACCACTGTTATTTTGTGTCATCACAACCTGTAACAACTTTTACGAGTCAGAATTCATGTCTTCTTTTAGCATCAATCCTACGCACCATTTGTTGTAATCTCCTGTACTGGCGTTGTAAAAATAGCTTACTTAAAATTACTGTCAGAGACAAGAAATGGCACCAGTTGTGGTTTTCATTGTATACTTTTTGCTTTAAAATTTAGCTGTATATCTTGGGCTAGTAGGTGTCATTTGTGTCAGTTGTGACTCAAAAAATGCTTCCCAATCACTTTGCATTGTGTAGGATAAAACACTCTAGTGCACTTATTTTCCAGCCCCTGACAGAAGCTTGACTAATGGCTTATCTTATCTTGGTTTATTTTCTTATCTTCTCTTAAGTGATTTCACCTTATTTTATCTTAACTACAAGCCTTTTCCTCATTCAGCCAATAAACATTTAGGAGATTTTTTATCATTTTTATTATGCAGCTGACTAAAAGAAATGCGTCTTAAGTCAATTGATTGAGCTAAATTGCCATTGACTTCAGCGTATATATGTGGAGTCCTGTGATAATCTTGTGTATAGATGTTCTGTTTAAATCCATAATTTATTTTGAACCAAGCAACTTGACTTAAGTGTGGTACTTTTACAGAAAAGGTATATATTAATTGTTGAATTAAAGTGTTGTTAAGGTTTAAGATTGTGAAATTTAAGATTGTAGTTTCCTAATTGCTTTAAGTACAAGATTTGTTTCTTATAGCCCTTTTACTCATCTTTACCAGTGGTGGGATTATATATATATATATTCACCACTTCAGTGTGTTCTAGACATCCCAGCACGCCAAGGATGATACTGAGAAACTTGCTACGAGGGATTCTGCTTCCTTTGGGCCTGGTGAATCTTGAGGCCAAGCTATTAGATGTTTATTTATTGCTTTTTCTTGTTAGCCTTTGTTCTGTTAAACTGGAATTCTGCCTCTCACAGGCTACTGGTGGTATGTCCTAAGAACAGAATATGTTGCTTGCTTTGTTGTCCTCCTCGGAGGGGATGCGACATGGGTTTCTAAACCTCCCTGTCCCTGTCTTTCCAAGCTTTCCATGTCTCACAGAATTGGTTACGGTATATGTTTAATTAATAAAGATTCACTTTTATAGATGGCGTTTTAAAACTGTCTTAATTGCATTTGTTGTGAAATGACTAGTTTGCTCTTTTGAAAAACAGAATGTCATGGCATTCCATCCATTGCATTCGACATTTCGAAAGCAGACATTTGTGTAATATCCAGAGTGAGAGTCTTTTTTGTGTTGACCTTTACCAAAAGCATATCTGCCAACACAGACTGTTGCATCCCAGTCTTGCTTATATATCTTCAAGTTATTTGGAGAGTCTTGCCGGTTGAATGTTCAAATTCTTTTCTATGCCATATATTTATTTAGGCATGCATTTGTTTAGTTTGTCTCAACCAAGAGATCACGAGTTGGCCACGAAAATCTGTCATTACCCTTTAGAGCCAATGCAACTGAATTACGTTCATAATACACATAAGAAAAAACAAAAAAGACATTCGATACAGTATAGAATAAACAAGATATACACCATTGTATAAGGTGGACGAAGAACTACAAATCCTTGACTTTGCTGGATATTGCATGTGAGGGAGTTATTGCCTATAGCCAGTGTATATTGAATTCTTATTGCACGATTAAATGTAGTGTTGTTGGACGGTGCCCTTGTTTGAACTCGGATTCAATGAAATGGCACTTGGAAAGTAGTTTCTGTGCCTGCAGATTTGGGTGTGAATGGTTCTGTAATGTCTTCCAGATGGTAGGAGATCATTTACTGGGGATTTGAGACATGACTGGTGATTCTTTCCCACTATGTGTTGTGGTATATTGATTACTCTCTAGAACCTTCTGATCTACCAGTTGCAGTACCATACCGTAATGCAGTAAGTCAGAGGGCTTTCTATAGCATACATGTAGAAATTGATCAGCATGGCATCTGTACTATAGAGCAGGTGTCGTAGATGTGATGTTGATGCCTAAAAATGTCTAAACAGCAAGACAATATTTTAATGAGCTCACCTTTGTTGTGTAATATGTACTGCTCCCAAAAATTGCTGGATTTTTCACGTAATTATTTTTCTGAGCAGTATATTATGGGCTATTGTTAAGATGGGCAAGACTTACATAAGCTTTTTTTTAAGTCACTTATGATTTATCTTGTTGTGTTGAGACCTAGACTGTTCCTCTTACACCATCCAACTCTTCTCTGTTGGCATTGATCATGATCAGGCCAGTGACTGTACTCATTCACACTTTCAACAGAATCATCACATTTGCATATGACACTGTCTGTTAAGTTCACCCATGCTTGGTAATGCAAATATTTAATATAATGGAAATATTGCCTAATAACAAGGCTAACAAATGCATTTAGTCATGTAGACATGGTCAAGACAAGCTGGTGAAGTTTAAACCAAACATCCGAATGTGGGGAAAAACGTGATTTCAGTGACTTTGAATGTGGCATGGTTGTTGGTGCTATTTCAAATTCTGCTGATCTACTGGGATAACTCAAGTTACTACTTCTTACAATCAAGGTATTCAGAATAGCATCTCTGAATACACGTAAAACCATGAAGTAGATCAGGTCAGAATTTGGTGGCGATGGCACCTTTACTTTGGGCATGTTAATATGAACTAAAAATTGTTTAAATGCAACAACCCACCTGAGTGTTGTTGCTGACCATGTCCATTCCTTTGACCACAGTGTAGCCATATAGATAATGGAGACATTACAGACAATACAGGTGCTAGCCTTGGCAGCATTTATAGCTTCCAGTCTTCTTGGATATGATGCCACAAGGTTTGCACAGCTGGAATTGGGGATTTTTTTGGGTCATTTTCCTCTGCAGATCCTTTTACGCTTTGTCAGGTTGGATAGAGACCCTTGGTAGACAGCCATTTTTAAGTCTCTCCAGAGATGTTTATTTGGTTTCAACTGTGAAACCTTTCGGGCTTTGGCTGGGCCACACAAAGACGTTCAATTCAATTAAACTTTATTGTCATTGTCATGAGACAGGGTTGTACAGTGCCACGAAACGCTATTAGACTAAATCTCCAGTGCAGTTACAGGAGGACATAGTGCAAAACAGGATATAAAGTGCTTTTGAAAAAAGTATGATAGACAGACATTAAATACAATGAATACAGCTGCTTCTTAGCGGTGTGAGTGACATATGGTAGGAGGTAGATGGGTTGTGGAGCTTTGTATGATATGTATGGGTATGGACAGTGGACAGTCTGTGTGTTGTTTAGGTAATGGGTGATAAGACTGGTGTCAACAGTTTAAGAGCATGGGAAAAAATGCTGTAGTTTA
>JAUZSU010035864.1:0-10261 GCA_034780255.1 Parotocinclus maculicauda
AGACTGTACACAGTGTTTTAAATAAGCCTCACCCCTTCTGTACCTATTACCATCCAGCTCATGTGATACAGCGCATCCTGTTAAGCCATGTTAGTGCGTTAATAGTGCCACCTAGTGGTAAATTCGTGTTTTTACCTAGTGGTAGATCATGGAATGTTGGGAAAAGGTTTAGCCCAAATTAGGATTTGTTGTTGGTTTTTTATGGAATATGGAATTTGCTTGGAATTTTGCTTTTTTTTTTACATCTGTAAATCTTGGTATAGTTTTGTTTTAAAACCTGAAAGGAGCAGTTTGCAATAGTTGGGGAACTTTCCAGATTAGTTTGAGGTGACAGAAAGGCTATGGTAACTCAGATGACCACTCTGTACAACTGCGCTGAGCAGAATGCACAACCTTGAGGTGGATGGGCTACAACATCACCGCCCTGCCCAATATAAGAATAGCGATCCTAAGTGTTTTGTGAGTGTATAAGTGATATTTAATTTGTCTACATGAAATGAATAGAGGATGTCCTTATAGAGTCCACTTGAACATTAACATTTTTAAATCTCAAAGTTTTGCACTAGGTGGGGTGATGCACGTTGCTTATGGGGTCTTTTTCTGTTTCCACAGCAAGGCCTTGATGACTACGAGGTTCGCTTTCCAACAAGGTAAGACCTTTAGATATCACGCAATTTAAGAACAGGACACTTCCAGTCCTTGGTGAAATATGATCCATATTATTACTAATCCTTATAATTTAGGGATTTTTCTAAATTATGTTGGTCTTTTTTATTTTCTGTTATACCCATTTTATATAATTTTCTGCCTTTCTAGTTATAGTTTAGTTATGTTTTTTTTTATTTATACCAAATCAATATGAACATTGCAAGCAAATGCTTTTTGCCTGTTTGCTTGACCTGCAGAAGGAGCAGCCGTCCATAACTGAAGCTTGAGCTAGTAGGAGATAAGGTGGGCGGGTCACCAACCAGTGTACCCAAACCCATGATGAACAGATGGGGATTAAACCTTGTTTGTTTAAATGGGTTTCAAAATCTTTATACACCCCATATACACTCCTTACAAATATTAGGGGACGTTTTATTTTGAAATATCCCCTAATTTTCGTGCGCAGTATAGTTGAACACCATAGCCAATCATCTCCCAGTACTCTCCTTCCCACAGATGAAGCTTCGTAGCTTTAGGTTTACTTCTGTGGATAGTTTACTATGTTTCAAGAGCTCAAACAAAGATTTGAACTTGCAAAAGGAAAGATCATTTTCATCCTTAGATGCAGAATCCTGCAGAAATTAGGTTTTAGCCTACTGAATAGAACATGCATGCTGTTTGTGAGCAAAGTAGGTTTTCCTAGTCAATCAGTTTGAGCCTCCATGGCAGTTAAACTGGTCTACTTTTTTTAATAGGGCAGAAAGATCTTTACTTTATACACTGTAAAACGAAAACTGCAGGATTCCTGTAAATCAAACCCTTTTTTATTATATATTTCCTTCATTTCTTGTTTTGGTGTTTCATTCTGTTTTGTGCTTGTTTTGACCCCTTGCTTTTGCTTCTTCCATCTGTCTTTATAAGTCAATATTTAAGTACCATTCGGTTCACTCTTCTGTTTATCTTGAGTTGTGTAGACGGACACACAACTGGTGTCATTGCAGTCCAGTTTATGAACTGAAGACGAATTGGCATCCATTGATAAATCATGGATTTATTTACTAGAGCGTGCTTTATTATAAAAATGGCATCTGATTAGGGTTGTGTATCAAAACCTGTTTTCGATTTGGAACAAGTGTTTCAGAATTTCAAGAACCAGGTAATAAAATAGAATTTTGATTCCACTTATCGGTACCTACTAACGCATTTTAGGCTTTTAAAAATCCAAAAGTACTTTTTCTGAAGGAATGAAGCATCTATCCTAGAGGACCAGCATGTCCTCCGATCACCTACGTATTCCCACGTTGTTGTTTTTTTGTTTTTTCAGTACGCTCAGCTGGAGTATTAGCAGTATTAGCTGGAGTATTTAGCTCCACTTTCAGAGAAAAGGCTAAATGTGTGGGAAGTTGATTTGTTGTAAAGGACATTTCACTTTTTGAAGAAGCACATAGTTTGAAGCACCAGCATGCAATGCTTTAGTTTTGCACTGTTTGACTGACTTGCGCAAATACTGCGTTACAGTCTGAAAGGCTTAATGGGAACAAAGCGATAGGAAAACGAAACCTCTCTGTTACAACTATTGATAAGTAATCTCTACTGGGACAGTAGTAGCCTAGTGGTTAAGTTACTAACTATAGACAATAAGGTCCACGGTTCAAATCCTGTCACCGATGGGTCCTTCAGCAACTCACAACTGATTGGATTGTTGGAAGTTGTGTAACTTGTAAGTAGCTTTGGTTAAAATCATCTGCTAAATGCTGCAAATCTACTGCTAAAATGATGAACCTGTGATCCAAACGGAACGTCATCATTTTTACATTATGCTTTAACATGATAAATAAAGTACTGTAGGTTTAAATGGGATTGAATAAAGAATACTCATTTGAGCAGTACAGAGTGCTTTTCACCAGGAGTAATTGTATATATGTTGGAGTATAATATGTATAATGTTCTTATTTTATTATAATTATTAATTAATTATAATTTTTATTTTGGAATCGAAAAGTGGAATCGATAAGAACTGAAACGGATAACATCAGAATCTGAATCTGAATCGATAAAATGCAACTGTTCTACCCAACCCTACATCTGATGCAGTTCCATTAGTGTTATCTTAAGGAAGACGTTAAAGGAATTGGTAAATAAAATGCTAATGATGAGCAAAATCCATTAGCCACCAGTTAGCATTATGCAAATGATGCTATTGTATGCGGCGGCTAGCTGCTTTCCCAGATTGCCTGCATCATTAGCATTAATAGTTTATCCACTCCTTTAACTACATGAGCTCTCAGCATCACAATTAGCATAATTAGCCCTAGCTTGTGTCGCTCCCTGAGCTCTGTGTGTTGCATGAATGTCTGAACCCAACCTGGCAGCCTCTCCCTCTTCTCATTCCACAGTTCGGAGATCAAATTGATTTCGACAGTGTGAGAGGACAGACAGACAGACACAGACATACAGACAGCATCCTTTCTCCTCCCCTCACTCCCTCACTCGGTTCTTTCCCCTCACTCTTCCATTCATCTTTCACCTACCAAAGAAGAGGAGAAACACCATCTTCCTCTTATTCCACCACTCTTTAGCTCCTATAGTTCTCACTGCATACATGTCCAGTGGTGAAGAACAGGGACCGTCACCCTCCAGTCCACTGAATGGACCTCTCAGAGAACCTGTGTTTTTGTGTCTCTTGCTTGGCTTTCATGCATGTATATTTGATCAAGTTTAAGATCTGGGTTGCAAAAAAAGGTCAGAATGTACCACTTCATACAAAGTGCAGATGAGGCTCCAGTGATAAATGGCTCTGCTTGAAGCCTTACAATGTTATCATGGGTCACTTCATTTGAAAGACCTAGCAATGCAGTCTGTATATACGTGTGTGTGTGTGTGTGTGTGTGTGTGTGTGTGTGTGTGTGTGTGTGTGTGTGTGTGTGTGTGTGTGTGTGTGTGTGATCACATTAAGTCCAGCGATTTATTTGTATTTCTCATAACAGAATACTCCAGCATTTTTCCCAGTGTAGGATATGATCGCATTCAGTTTAACACAGTTCCTTATACTAAAGTCACTAACTCTAAACTCTTGTTTATTATAGGAATTTAGAGGCACCCGTTCAATTTTGTCAATTATTTATTACGTTTTTTTTACCTATAAGTGAACTTAATGTCACGAAAAGTAAGCGTTATCTACATTTTTGCTACTGAACCCCAATGAATGAATGAATGAATATTGTACTGTAAAGATTCAGCACTGAGTCAGTGTTTATCACTATAGGGTAACTAATGTAGCTTTAGGTGACTTTTTACTCCTAATTACACCTCTCATGTCCCTCCTACCTGTAAGAGCTAGTAGAGAAAGCAGAAGCCATTTGGATTGTATTTATGGTACACAAAAGTAAGTGTGGATACACCTACTAAAAATCAGTTCTTTTTTGTATAAAAACTTCCATTTGATGGCTAATGGTAAAATAACTGAAATTACCTTCTTACACAAGTGCTGAAAGTTTCAATGAAACTGCCCCAGGAAAGGAAGATCATGTGTTACTTCTGCTGCATACGACAAGAATATTGGAGTCGTTAGACAGCCATTGCCATTATTTATTAATTTATTACTCAATTATTTTATAAATAAAATGAAAAATGCATTGAAAGCAGGTGCATTCAGACTTTTAACTGGTACTACATGCAGTTAAGCATATGGCCAATGTTGAATCACAAAATTGTAGCTCCTTTGATTTACAGATACACTGCAGCAGTCCTTAGGTTCTGGGTTTAAATCCCATGCTGGACTTGCAACAGTAAGATCAAGATGTGCAGTTACAGAACCCTGAGATGGACTTCTGGAATTCTGGAAAAGGGTCAGGACCCTGTTAAAAACTAAAATAAGCAGTTTAAATACATAGTCATGTAATAGAATCTTACCAATGCTGAACCTTTATAGTAAAATGTTAATGTCCTCTGACATGCAGGTCACACTGAAAACATTTATCTATTTTACTTATGCCACAATCGAAAACATCTTACAAAGGTGCTCACGCTGTACAATGTTTTCCTTCTTCATCTGGGCAAAAAACGCCAGACATATTAATTCTCTGTTTTTTTAATATAGCCCCAGAATGTATACCAATTTGCACTGAAGCAGATTTATTAACCTTTAGTTGCCCATGCTAATTCCCTCTGTGTTGGCTTTTTTCCTTAGGTTGTCTTTACACAGCTGTAGGAAATTATTCAACATAACTCTGGCTGGCTAACTAACTTGTAGCTCCTTATCCATATCTGTCCAAACTGTGTATCATGAAGGTGTATTATGGGGGAAAACGTGTTTCTTTTTTAATGTACATGCCATGCCTGATGGTTTCGTTTGAACCAGTGCCTCCTGTACATATTTAAACTCTATTTGTAGATCCAATAACTTGTTTATTGTTAGCCGAAGGTCTTCGTACCAACAGTATTTTTTTGGAGGTGTTCTGTTCATGTTTAATACCAAACTGTTTGTACAATTATGTGCTGAGAAAAATGGCAATACCTCATTCAGACTTGTTGTTGATTGCTACAGTGTTAGAAAGCTTTGTACATTTGAAAATGAGGTGGTTATTCAGTATCTGTGCATGAAGGTGTTCTTTGTAGTTCTGAATATCTGAGCTATGCATCATTCTGATAACTAGCACTGTGTACACCTTCAAGTCGTCTCCATAGAGGATTGGGTCATTTTTCGATTGTCCCCACACGCTTCTCTTCACACTCCCTGTTTATTAGAATAGTGTAACACACTAGACTCACTTGATTATGCATGTAACACTCAACATCCCAATGGGAAAGTCCACTTGGATGTTAAGTGTTGCATGCTATTTTCAGTGCCTACCTCTGTCTCGTCCCCCGTTGTCTTCTCGCCTCTTCATTTGTCTTTCGTTGTCTGATAAATCTATGATCTTGCTTTTATTTTTGCCAACCCTGTCCATCTCTTTTTTTGGTAAATTTAGACACAAAAGCAGTAAGGGGTCATCAACCGGAAGCTGCCAGTGCTTCTTCTTTCTGCATTAGAATAATGCTGGGGTATGCCTGCCACGTCCTCAGTCCCGCTGACCAAATGGAATCACTGTCTACTCAGTTTGTCTTTTTACTGTGGAATGCTTTTACATTTTTTGGATGTAAAAATGTAAAATATATCACGTATCATATAGAGAGAAACGTATACATGCATGCATTTTGGGGGAAACCAGAACCAGTGTAATGTTGCAACATAACCTCAAATGTACGGTGAATTTCTACTTTAAAAACTAGAATAAAACTGTCTTCAGACAAGAGCTTGGAGTCATTCCTCAACTTTCCTAATATCTTCATCAACAGCTCGGTTTGTTACCATGTACTCTGATACCTACAGTTTTTAACAGCCACCCTTATCCAGAGCGACTTACAATTTGATGGTTGAATCTTGATTAAGGAACAATGAGGCATTTCAACTCCCAACCTTTGGATTAGTTTTCAACTGGCCACCCCCTGTACACTGACTTGTATCACTAGTGTTTTACACTTATTATTCTCTACCTTTTTATATGAAGGAAGCTTTATTACCATTATTACTATATGGTATGAATGTGACCTTTGAAATATCCAAAACCCCAGTCAGCGTGTCCACATACTTTTATACTCTATAGACTATGTTTGCTTTCTTTTGTTGCCCTTTGCTAGTTGTCTGCACCTCTTTTCTTGCATCTCTACTAATAAAGCTCCCCAACAGAGATTATTTACATTTTAGATGTACACTGCTCACAAAAATTAGGGCATATGTCATTATTTTTATATATTTTTTTAATTTATACTAATTTTTGTGAGCAGCATAGAAACCTAAGCACATAATTGATTGTCCTATTTATTGCTAATGCTTAACATCATAAGACCATATCATAATAACATCCTTGTAGGTAACTATCATCATTCTACTTGTGCAACAGTCTTAGGCATTCTAAACACAATGCTCTCTATTAGACACTTATACCATATTACTCCACCTTAAAGATGTAGCTTCAGAGACTGTAGCTCATCTGTTGCTGCACAGTTTAAATGAATCTTTTTCTAATCCTTCATTAGTGCTCATAGGATGTTGCCTACAGGATGCAGATGGCTGGATATTTTTGTTTGCTGGACTATTTTTACTCCATCAGTGCCACATAGTATATACTGTGACACTGAGGTGCTTAAAATTCCAGGAGCATTGCTCTATAGGTGGTTGTATGGGTGGTGGATGATTCTCAGCACTGCAGTGATGTGATGGTGGTGTGTTACTGTGGTGCTGTTTTTTTTGTTTTGTTTTTTTAAACACTGTTCATTTACTTTATTAGAGACGTTCAACTTATTGATCGACCTTGTAGATGTTAAATCAGAGACCGTATACAGTAGTAGTGATCATTCATAATCACAGGATGTTGGTGGCTGGGTATAATGCTGTGTCTGATCCACTTGTACTAACACAACACACTAACACACCACCATCAAGCCACAGCAGCACTGAGAATGATCCACCACCCAAACAACCATCTGTGGGGGTCCTGACCTTTAGAGAACAGAGTAAAGTGGACTAACATGGTATGTAAAGAAACAGATGAACTACAGTCTGTGACTGCAAACATATAAATATAAAAACAACACTAAAACTAAGGGATAAGCCAAATATAAACTGGACAATCTAGAATGCCTAAGACTAGCACAGTACTGTAATATTATTGATACAACAATGATATGCTTCAATTGATAAGTCTTTTAATACTTTTACTCTAGTTAGTGTGTATTTAACAACTGATACAGTTTTATTACCCAAGCAGTTTTGGCTTAATGTTCTTGCCGTGGCTCGGTGAGTAGCACTGCTGCCTCACAACAAGAAGGTCCCGGGTTCAATCCCAGGGTGGAGCAGCTTGGGTCCTTTCGGTGTGGAGTCTGCATGTCCTCCCCATGCCTGCGTGGGTTTACCCTTGGTACTCCGGTTTCCTCCCACAGTCCAAAGACATGTGTGTTGGGTGAATTGGTGTCTCTAAAATGTCATTGACTTGTGTATGTATGACTGGTCTTGGAATGAACTTGTGTATGAATCTAACCTTGTGCGTGTCGCTGGATGGCCACTGATGCCGATAAGTGACGTTAAAGAAGCCAAATAAATAAATATATAAATAATGTTCTTGCCACACTGTTGGTAGTTTCTCAATGTGGGTGTATTAACCTAAGGTTTTCTGCTGTGCCACCACTGGCCTAACTTTTTAAAGCGAGGTTTATATCATGGGTTGAGCGGAGGGTTAAGGGCCTTACTCCAGGGTCCACTAGTGGTAGCCTTTGTCAGAGCTGGATTGAAGCCCTCAGCCTTCTGTTCAACAGTCCGGTGTCAGTTTGTATCATGTGTATAATATAAATCACTGTAGTGTGTATGTCTTATTCATGTTTATAAAAGTGTAAGAATAGATTTACTTCCTACTCTAAAGACTTGATATGTATTAATTTACAATATATATTGAAAGGAAAATACACTCACCAATCACTTTGAGTTCCACCTCTTTGTGTGTTGTGCTGGTCTGAGTGGATCATACACAGCAATTCTTCTGGAATTTTTAAGCACTTCAGTGTCACAGTATATACCGTGTGTCACGAATGGACTCAATTAGTCCACCAAACAAAAACATACAGCCATTAGCATACCGCAGACTGCCTCTGATGATATGTATTCAAGGTGGGCAATTGTGGAAGATGAGTCTAATAGAGATCTCAGTGAGTAAATATTGTGTTTAAAAACTCCAGCAGCACTGCTGTGTTTGATCCACTCATATCAGCACAACACATGCTAGCACATCAAAACTGTATCAGTGTCATTGCAGTGCTGAGAATAATCCTGAGTATCACTGTGAATAACTCATGTGGGATTCCTGACCAGTAGAGAACAGTAAAGGGGAACAGTAAAGAGTAAAGGGGACTAGCAAACTATGTAGAGAAAAAGACCGGCTACAGTCTGTAATTATGTGCATTTTTATGCTAAGTGGACCTCATAAAATGGAAAATGAGTGTAAAACATGGAGCTGTATGCAAAGTGATGGGTGAGTGTAATAGACATAAAGATTGCAAAAGTTTGAATTACCAAAAGCAAGGTAAGTTGATCTGACATAGCAGTGTGTATCATACAATATTTATACATTTTATAATATAAATAGTATATGATACACACTGCTTACAAAAAAATAGGGGGTTTTGAAATATCCCCCATGTTTGGAGCAGGGTGTATTTATATTTATATATATATATATATATATATATATATATAAGAATTTAGACCCATAGTCGTAACATCTTAAGGCTTAATTTCAACTGTGGGGTTTCTCTTCATTTCTTTCAGTCTGATCCCTGAATTTGCCCGCTTTTGAATGAGCAGGAATAAAGTAAGTGAATCCTTGCCATAAGATTTAATCTTATCCGTGTCCCATTACTTATGGTTTGGCTGCAACTTGTACGGTTTAGCTTATTTACCATTTGGAGAGAGAACCTAGCAAAAGCACTCCTTGCAAAAGCTATTAATGCTTTGCTTCTGTTGATCTTATCAAACCTCTTATTTCATTTACATTTGTGCATGGTAGTGATTAAGCGCAGCTACTATTTATCCACTGATCTACCATGGTAAACTCACAAACATTATAATTAATCAATGTGAAAAAGGCCTTAGAAGTTACCTTTGTACCATTTATGCATATTATTTTACACCTTACTCTTGGACTGATCTTTGTTGGTGGACCACTCTTAAAAAGTAAAGTGGCCTTGAATTTCCTCCATTTGTACACACGTTTTGCACTTTTTGGAAATTCTAAAGGAATGGTGCATGATTGTATCTATTTATGTATGCAATTTACTTACTACAATCAATACATTTTTTAAGTATGCACATGTATGTTTTCCCTGTGATGGATATTTGCTCTGAAACACACACTTGAAGGAAGCCAAGCATTAAGCAACATCACAAGAAGCTCTCTGGATGTGTGAAATCATGTTGGTATAACTTGGGTTATTAGATTGTGCATGATGCAGTTAGTGCGGTCGCTTCACAGCTCTACAGATTCCTGGTTCGATTCCAACCTTAGATTCCCACACCAAAAACCTGGGTTAAATGGTCACTGTAAATTGGCCCAGTATAAAAGTGTCTTTTTAGGGTAACCTTGCTCCTGTCACAAATAGCTAGATAGTAGATAGTAACTGACTCGCTTTACAGAATAAGTCTGTCTCTCTATATATCTGTAGATTTACTGTATGTATGTAATCAAATCTAATCTAAAAACTTACCACTGTCTCTGCAGTGCCTCTTATAGGCAAAAAAATATTTTTGAATTCCCCCACTCTGGAACAAACGCACACGTCTTTTGCTTCCATGCTTTATTGGAATAGATTTTAAACATTGTAATTTATACAAAAGTGCAACCTCTTATTAAAAAAAATCACAATAAAGAGGCAAATCAGGTTTACAGTGGAATTATTACAAGTGACATACAATATCTGAGGTGGACCCATTGATAATTACTGACTTATAGCTGGGTCCATAGTTCCCCTCCATTAAGAGGTCGACCAATCATCAGAAAGAAGTGTGAACTGTGAAAATTTTTCA
>JAUZSU010035874.1:0-10261 GCA_034780255.1 Parotocinclus maculicauda
GGTCAGACTCTCCCAACTCGCTCCGAGAAACAGAGACTCTGAACAGCAGCTGCTCGTGCCAGAAGGAAGACCACTTTTGAGCCATATGGTTTTGATTTACAAATAAATCAATTATCTTATGAACCTGTGTGATTGACTTGACGCATGATCTCACCAAAGATTCGTCAAACCCAACAGTCTCTAGAGTTGTGCTTCAACTGCGCTATCTGCTGGTGCCACCGTGCAGCCCATAAAAGGAACAGAACATCATCCACAATACAAGAGAATGTCAAACAAGACTGGGCGCAAAACATTCTTCTGCTGTCATAGCCTAGCTCAATCCCACAAAAACCTGGGGTTTAGTGTGCAATAACCTAAGTAATTCTGTGTAGCTTGTGAATGAGACTACAAATAAAACAGGCTTAGTAGAGCCGTAACAATTTAAATTTTAAGGCAGAATTTGGAGAGTGAAAGTCAAAAATCAACTTCATAAAATAGGCCCCAGGATTTGATAGCTGATAGGTAAAACACCTGCTGTAAGAGAAAAACAACTAATTCTTGAATAAGGTTAATAGCATTAACAATATAGAGTAGTGTTACACCGATTGCTATAATTTACTTCAAATATTTAAATGTCTAAATATTTATTGAGCTGAACAACAAATTTACCAATCAATGACAATGACAAGAGCCACTGCCCACACATAGGAAAAGCAAAATGATGACCAAACAGTAAATACTTTAATATAAAAGTTTTTTTCCAGCAGTAATTGCTGATGTTATCGATTATAAAAGTGAAAACAACAACGATAAAACTAAAGCAACCACTCCACTGTCACCATGTTTGTTACATGGTTTCAGAAGTGTATTCTTATTCAGATAGTTTTGATGTTTAGATTCCTGATTATTAGGAATAAATTAAAAGCACTTTTGCACACTGCTAAACACTGTAAGTGTAAATGTAAATGCACCTGTAATAGCAGGCAGGATAAAGTTAATGGTTTTGTTGATAATCTGCCACCATGGAGTTTCTGTTTAGGCTAACGGATTTACCCCATCAGTGTATTTAAATAGAAACGATAATTACATAAAATGTATCCTGTCTTGGTTTTTCATTCAGTAATAGATTTTTTTCTGCTCAATTAAAGTGGGTATACACATTATGCTTCTTTTCCAAGTTATCTAACTTTTTAACCAGACTATATGACAGTACTTTAAAATGAAATTACATTTAAAAGGATGTACATTTATACTGTTATTCAAGGAAAACTGAAAAAACTGAAAAAAACTGTGGGCTGCTACTTTTACTGAAGTAATATTAATTATAGAACTAATATATTGTCGTTGGAAATTTACTGTCAATAAATCGCAGGTGCAGTTCCTAACTTTTACCACTAGATGTCATTAATGGAACACTTTATGAACGGTTTATTGTCGCGCTTCAACTCCATAAAATAATAAACATTTGATGTGAATTTAGTGATAATTAAACTGCTTGTATTATTGTTACACGTAAGTCTAAGCGACAGCATGTTTACCAAGTCATATAAACACAAACACGTGACAAGCGAAGTCTCTATGTCACGCACTACGTAAACATGATGCTTAGTTTAAAAGTATTTTAACAGCTAAATACATGGACTCACTGTAAATGAGCACAAGGGAACGCAGATAAACAGCAGCTCCGTCAATCTTAAACACCTCCAAATGCGCAGCGACAGTTACAACTACTGACTGAACAGAATATAATGTGAACTATGAACACCTATGCCATTAACCATTAACATTATGAAGCAGACTGGGGATCATTCCGCAGTAAAAAAAATCCTGCTGAACCCCACTAAACTCACCACGATAAAAGTCATTTTTTGTCCTGGATTGCTGAGCAGAACTACATTTCCCATAATGCCCTAACACCCTTCTAAAAGCTTGAGCTGCTAACACCCTCAAGAGCCAATTTCTTTAGGTTTCTCACATGGTGTAATTGACATCCACAAATATAAAACAAAAAACAATTCTAACAATAAATCTTTAGCATAAACTTGTTCTTCATTTATCATTTATGACATTAGTTATTAGTTATTATTATTGGTTGTTAGCTTAACTGATTGGCTAAATGGGTGCAGTTGTGTCCCTCTAAATTCTGTGTCCAGTACAGCAAGTAATCCAGAATATTACACGACCGTACTAATCGCATGTGTAACAGGTTTAAATAAAGTATAAAACTGATAAATATGGTACCAGTTTTGCTGATAACTTTGATAACTATGGTAACATAAAACAAGTGTTTGATTTTTTTATATTGGGATACATCTAAATGTTGTATTTTGGATGCTGGTCAAAGTTTGTGCTGGTAAACTGGAGTAATATATTGTACCTATGTCCAAAACACTATATGTGCTGGTCTTTGCAGTTTTTCTTTTTTTTTGGAAGGGAGTTCTGCCATTTTATTACAATCAAAGGTGCTTTGTAAAATCCAGTTATGTTGGCTTAGGAGCTATTAAAGTACAGTCATTGGTGGGCAGTTACAACGTACAGTTACATTTTACAGCATTTAGCAGACGCCCTTATCCAGAGCAACTTACAAGTGATACAGCCTTACAATTTAAGCAATGGTGGGTTAAGGGCCAGCTTGGCACAGGTGGGATTTGAACCATGGACTATCGGGTACATAGTCCAATACCTTAACCGCTAGGCTACCGCAGTCCACTTTCACTTCTAAAGTGCCATTTTTAATTATCTCTACTTCACTGGAGTATTTTCGCGATGGTATGGCAGCACAGTGGTTAGTCCAGGGATTGGCCTAGGGTTGGTTCCTGCCTGATGGTCTTGGATCCCCCCGTTAGGCTGTGCTTTTCCCGTGAACCTGAACTGGATTATATGGGTATAGAAGTGATTTGAGTATTCCTAGTGTTTGTAAACTATTTAAAGGAAACATTTGTACAAGTCTATTGACTATAATTTGACACCAAGAAACATCCTTAGTTTCTGGGTACTTTATCACCGTGTATAACAGTTGTACTATTCTGCTGTGCACTGGAGCTTCGAAGTGTGTCATGAGACTGTAACTCATTTTCTATTAAGTTTGAGTTCACATTTGTTTTTTTCTAAAATGTTTTTTTTTTTTTACAATACTCTTGCACTGCAAGTAATTCCTCCATGCATTATAAAAAAGTTATGGACAGCCAATCAAAATGAAAAAAGTGAGAACCACTGCACAGTATGATACTTTAAACACATTTGCTGGGTTTTCAGGCTGTAGGTAGCTGAGCAGCAGCAATAAAATGTTCACCAGTAAAATGTTTTGCTTTTACTTTTCACTTTAAGTCCATTACTCACTAAATTACATGAGATTTTTTTAAACTATAAACTATAAAATACGCTTTGTGTTAATTAATACGGCTAACTCTAGGTTAACGTATCTGTCTTAAAAATGTTAATGGCTCAGTATTGATACATTGATATTGATACCGCTTTATCAAACACTCAATAAACTTCTCAGTTTATGATACATTCAGATTATGATGGAGCTGATCTCCTTTTACCCCTACTGTTCCCATTCTTGTTATTAATTAGGTATGCACGCTGAACTGTTTGTCCATCAGGGAACTTGTTTACTGATTCTCACAGCGATTCTTTATTATATTTCTAAACAATACCACAATATGTATTGGAATATGCCACATGAACACAGTTTCCAAGCTGTGAGAGATTCTATTAAACTACTGAACAACTACTTACCTGTAATACAATCATTTACTTTTCATGCTACTTGACAGCACTTTTACTTTTAATATTCAGATATATTTAAATGCCAGCACATTTGTACTCAAGTGAAAACTTGCTTTACTCTACTAATGCTTTTACTGTTGTTGCACTACCAATATCTGTGCTTCCATTATAAATATAAACCAAATAAAGCAGTTCTATACTTCAATCAATCATTGATAGGTTCATGGCATTATCTTGGTATGAAGGGACCCAGCGTGTCCCAAAAAGTTATTTTGCACATAATTTAATCATCACTATTAGCTCAAACTGGGGAGCACAAGACCAATAGGGTCCTGGGATCCATCCTGTTTACATTTCTTCACCTGTCCGATTTCAGCAAGTCTGCGCTCAGTGCAGCCCCCTGTTCTTGTTCCTGGTTGACGGGAGTGGAAACCAATGTGACCTTCTGCTGTTGTAGTCCATCTGCCTCAGGGTTTGATGTGCTGTGTGATCAGACATTTTTTTTATCTCCAATGATAATGCTCCCTTATCAACTCAATCAAGGCAAAGCTCTATTCTTTCTCATCAGCTAGGCAGTTATGCCAACAAAATGGTCACTTGAACTGCCTGTTCTGTTTTTTCTGTTCTGTTTTTTGCAACATTCTGGGTAAACTCTAAGCTCTGCTGTGCGTCAAAATTCCTAGAGCTTGACAGTCTACTAGAATCACCAAACCTCGCTCAAACTACCATGATACAGTGAAAAGAAAGTCACGTTTTCTAAATTTGTTTGTTGTGAAAATTAAATTGGTATGCAATAATATATTCGTAATACACAAACATTGTATACAGTCTAAAAGTGTTTATTCCAACTGGATGTTAAATTGTGATGTTATTTTTAGTGTGTGAATTGTGGAAGGACTTAAAACACACTTAGTCACACACATTTAGCACTTCCTATTGAGGGCAATCCACATAAAATAATTTTCATTATAATTTGCGGCTACTCTAAATAAAAACTTGACTGAAAAACATACTTCATATAGCTTACACACACCCAACATATTACCTGTCATTACATGTAGTAAATTGTCATTAAGATTATTCAATCAGCACATTTGGAATTTCATATTTTGTTCTGTATCTAATCCAAATTGGTTCACAATATTAATGAGTGAGAATAAATGTGCCATCATATGAATATGCACCTACCTTATCATTTATGCTCCAGTGGCCGTTTTCCTTTTCATAGAACACGTGCACATTTAGGGTTGTACCATAGCAATCCAATCCCTAACTGTTGGAACTGACTTCGATAGGACACAAACATGCGCACGCACGCACGTACGCGCACACACACACACACACACACACACACACACACACACATACAGACAGAGAGCAATAAGCGGCACTGTCAGCATTGTGAGCTCAGTCCTCACATTGTAGAGAGCTGAAAAAGGGGCCTGTTCGGATGTTTTGTTTCAATTGTGTTTAAACCTATACCATGACACCTGTATGTGGTACATCATTCAAATCCTGATTTCGTTTAACAACCTGTACAATATTTTATGATATGATCATAACATGGTTCGGTATCTTAAGCAGAACCATCACACTTCTGTAAGAATAAAGATAATAAATAGTACTTTAGTTCTGTTAGATTATGCCAAGACCACAAAGTAAATTAATAAAATACTCCCAGTATCAGGGTGGGTAGATTATTAGATTATTCTAGAATCAATGTAAATAGCCCTTGTGTTTGTTGGTTGATACATTTGAACTGATTTGATTCAGTTGTGCAATCTTTGATCTTGTTTAGACTTTTTGAATCTGGCTAGGCTGTTTGAAAGTGAAGCTTTGGTTGCGTTGGCTTTGGTGTGTTGTGCGTGGGGGTAGCGTTGAACATAAACATGGTTGTAATAGAACCTTTAGCACAGTGGTTATACTGAAACTAAATTAGATTTCCTATTTCTATTTCATTACAGTTTTTATTCTATTTATTCGGCTTAATCGGTTTACATTTGATCACCCCAATGACCTACAGAATTCCTCAAGCCCTGTGTGTTTATGCGGTGTTATTTTGGCTTGCAGTCGGACTGGGAGACGGTGGAGACTGTGTTCAGGGTCAGGGGAAGCTCTTTGATGGTCTTCTCAGAGGAGCATATGGAAGTGTTGACGGACCTGCTTTTACTGAGGTGGAAATTGGGTTAATCCACAGCTGGTTCTAATGCTGATCATATCGTCCCTTCTCTGACTCTGTCTCTATTTCTCACCCTTTCTTACACGTGTGCTATATAGACATAGATGTAGACAGTTTCTTATCTTTGTTCACCCATACCATGTTCTCTCTCTTTTTTATTATTCCTGTTTTCTGAAGCATTGTTTCATGCTGCCGTTTCTGTGGCTGCCCTTAGGCTACAACACCATCAGCCCACAACATGTGTGTTAGATTGTCCAGTGTGTTCTCCTGCCTGGTCACAAACTATTTGTCTTTATCTCAACCTCTACCTTAGCCACACACTCAAAAACAGCACTGAAACTGGATCTAGCTCACTTTCAAAGGTTTCTCTTTAGCTATAAAGTAAAGTTTGTATTCTGCTTACAATATACAACATGAGCATATCTGTGCTCACAAAATTCCTCACAAATAACTGACTATTTCACATTGTTGGCCAAGTTTATTTATCATTGTGAGTACCATATGTCCCTACAAGGATAGAAAGAGCTGATTTTTTTGACTGTTTTAGTGCTTTTTATGTTTTATTGAGTTTAATTCACTACAGTTATATTATGTTAGTACAAAGTCCTCAAAATGGCAGAAAGACCAACAGTTTGTGTATTTGAAAAAAAAGGTAATAAGAATTACTATGTCTGCTGCATTATTCACAATCTATAAGGCCTTAAACTATGTTAGAGGAAAATGTTTTATGTTGTAGTTCAAGCTGTGTTAAGTTTCATTGCATTGCTGTTTCACTGTCTAAAAATGTAGAGCCCACCAGATAAAACAAACTAATAAAGTATTTCATTCTGAATCTCTTTCATATTTAAACTGTCTCTCGCCATAAATCTTTGGCGGACATAGAATAAAGGATTTACAGCTCTTTGTTCTGCTTTTGTGACAAGAATCCCTCATTTAAGTTAACAAACGAATTATCAGGTCTTTCTTCAGAGCACACACTTTTTTAAATCTAAAGCAGTCGGTAGTTTTTATTTTGGCTTCAAGCTCTTAATCATGTCACCAAATAACTTTCTGTAGGTCAGCATTTACGGTTCTGTTCTGCCAGAAAGTCACTCTTGGGAAATGGAGGTTTAATATAACTTCTTGTACTGAGTGGTGAGATGGGCCAGTGCTCTCCCTGTATCCACTGCATTTCAGGTTAGGAAAAGCAGGGTAAAATAAGTTGTTTTGCTTTGCTTTCATATAGATGCCTGAATATATGTAAACCCAAATTATCAAATTCAGTAGTACTAAATTGACACAACTGAATTCCTGTTGCCCATCAGCAGTGAAAGTGGAATTGTATCAGCTTGGAAACAAAATAAATGGCTTCTGTGTAGAGAGTGTTTGTGATTACTACTGTACCTTGTGCTTATATTTATGGGCACTATCCATTCATATCTGTAATATTTTCTAGACAAAATTAACGTCATTAATATTGGTTCAGCACTCTGGACAGCTCTTTTATAATATATAAAGATTAGACAATACCAAGCATTTTCTACTAAAGGTGTCTTTAATTATAAATAAATCATGATAGATATGGAAGCATGTTCATAGCATAAGTATCATATCTCAGATATATTTATTGTAATAACATGTAACAAGTGAACATTTATGAACTCTTTCTTATAATATTGGCAGCAGCTCTGGAGGGATGGCTGTGTGAGCCACCTGCAGGAAATGTCAGTTCCTGAAGGATTAGCTTTAATTTTCAGGTGGGGCTTGCAAAGTGAACATTGGGTGATGGACAGCCACACTGTCCAGAATGTACCTCTAAATGCATCCAGTAATTCCTGGGTTAGGCTTCAGATCCTCTACCGTAGAAGAACTTGGATTAATCACTAAAGGCATTACGGTTCAAGTCCATAGCAGTGCAGGTTTCTGATTCACCACTTTGAAGGCGACGGTGGCTGGCTCTCAATTACAGTATTTGTAATGGGCACCATGACGACAACTTTCCTTCACCTGCAAATGGTCCAGGCAGAGACAAGTGTGTGTGGAGAAGGTGTCACCTGTGGCTTATTTGAGGTTAAGGTTCAACACTGAGAAACGTTTGAAATTATTTGATGTATTTGAATAGATGTTTAATTTAATTTATAAAATGTTTTACATACACATTTTTGTTACCCCAGCTTCACCACGCTATATTATATCTTATTATATTATATACAGTATATACAATTTCAAATCAGAAAAAAAAGTTGATATGGAAAATGCACATAATAAAAATGCAGTGCTACGTAGTTACTTTAATGTTTTGGTTTGATCACAATACACGTTTCCACTGTGTGATGCCTCTAAACCCAGAGAAGTTGACAATGCTTCTGGACATTGTTAATAAAATAACTTGTACTACATCCAGAATAATTTGAAAAGGATGATTTGTACAATTTGGATTTTAGTGTTTGTAGTAAAAATGAGAAGTTAATAATTTTACTAATCTGTATAAGTGTGCACTGACATAAAATCATTAATAAATCTGATTTGACTTCACTTAACCCCTCATTGTCCTCAGTGATTTGGAAGACCAGTTTAAGAACCAGTCAACACCAGAAATCATCAGTAATTGAGTAACTCTAATCACTCTAATCAGCTTATAAAAAATGTTGGAAAGCTGGTTTACAAGGCCAGATAATGTACTTTTGTATCTCTATGTACAAAAAACTCCAAAACTAAGTGTTTTTGCACCATATTGTTTAATAAGTGTTGATATGCATTTTTATTTTGTGTTTATAAACAACTGTTGAGTGTTTCTCTCTCTCTCCTATGCTGACTCACTCACTCACTCTTTCGGTGTTTGTTACAAAGAGAGTGAGAAAGACACAGAGACCCTGTTAAGCCTAGCTTTGTGTTTGCCTATTTGCTGGCAGAGTGCTTAGTGGTCTGCTTCCAAATAAATATCAGCTTTTCAGCTCCTTTCCTTCGATTCACTGCATGAGTGAAGTTTTTAGTAATTCATGCTTTTTATGGTCTTCATTTGTTACTGGCTATACTCCCGCTAATTACCCTAAACTACACACAGATTTGGGCCTCTCTGTGGCTTCATGATGATTTCCCAGGATATTTAATACTTAACATTATCTCCTCTTGTTTTTCTTTGTAACCATTTTTGTTTAGTTCTTCTCTGCATGGATCTTTGGTGATTGTCATAATCAGTTACTTTCTGCCTTGTGAGTGCGTTCATAGGGATGATGTGTGATCATAATGCAGCACAGAGCTTAGAAAATACCCCTGATCAAAATCACTCAATCTCTCGACGTATTGCAGATGCGTTTAGCGCATAATCAGAGAAATTCTAGTCCATCGCTAACGATAGGGCTTGCTGTAGCAGTGCAAGAGAAAGATCCCCTGATAGGCCTCACTACCATCAGAGACAAACAATCGTGCAACAATCTGCATGTGACACACCTGGGTTTGAGACCTTACAATGGTGACATAGTGTATTAGACTGTGGAACAAAGTCATTGGTTTTATTAGGTTTCTCTGTATAATGATACAGTACAGATGTGTGTTAAATATATGAGTATCATATCCATGTGACTGTATTGTAAAGTATGAAAGCAAGGAAAGGGAATATTCCCATGGACTTTGGCTTTTAGATGTAACTCTATAACCCTCTTTTCTTTAAGAATGTGCCACTTCTTGCTATTTGCATTTGCTTTGACAGGACTACATTGTATACAATAAGCACAATAACAACAGAACCACTATGCTGTGCATTGAATTAGGCTCTGGAAAAGTGTTGCTCTGACGTTTGGTGCCTAATGGAGCACTGTTGATGTTAAAGTTTCTCTGATATCAGTTGTTCTGTGAATATGTTTATATGTGTATTTCTAAATGTGTTCCACATAAGCATTTGCCTAGGGGGCCACCTTGGTCTGGTAATATTTGATAATTAGTCTGGGTAACCACATTTCCTCAACCCCAGGTCAAAGTGTGCACATTTCAATCACATTAGCTGTGCAGCGTGGTAAACGTTAGTGACTTTTGACACCTGATTAATGTTCTACCCTAGAAAAAAGCAGATAGAAAAAGTACAGCTCACTCAGGCAGCACAACTCCCGTGCGACTGATATTTTATATGCACACTTCTGCCTACCGCAATACTACAAAGTAGATAGCAAAAAATATTACAGTAGCAAATGTAAGTAGTAAAGGACACGTTAATAATGTAACTCTCCCAAAAGTGGAGTCATTTAAGGCAGACATTTTGAAAACATAAATAAAAAAAAATACTTTAACAGACTAAAACTTTAAGATACATAATGTACAGGGACAATGAAACTGAAACACCTGGTTTTAGACAAAGGTTTGGCTATAGCAGCCCGGCCGTGTATATTGACCCTGTGG
>JAUZSU010035885.1:0-10261 GCA_034780255.1 Parotocinclus maculicauda
GGTTTAATAAACTTTTAATATGTAACATAGCACGTCCCGTCTTGTAACATAGGGCATGTTTGTTTAATCGGACCAGCCGGTTACTAGGACCAAAACGATCACGTCCCGATGTGGTCCAATTAACCAGAATCGACTGTATTTGTCATAAAATATTACTTTTGAAATGCTCAGACAGACAGGTAGCTAAATTAAATATGAAAAGCCAAAAATTAACTGTGATAGCCACAGTGCCAAAAAATACTATAAGGAGACAAATCACCATCATGGTCTCAAAAGTTTTTGAAAAAAATGCCAATACAATTTCAAGAACAGAAAGACCAACCTACAGCTTGGTATCCCATAATCTTATATAGCTGAAGGTGGAATTGGCTTACTGGTCTCTGTTGGTGACTGCAGATGCCAATAGCAAGATAAATACTGAGAAGAGCTGTGTAGGCACAAGCAAGCTGATTGAGCTGTTAAGTAACCTTGACCTGCATGCATTTCTCTTTTTAAAAACAACAAGCTCCCAAAGGCAACATAATCTGAAGTGAACTGCACTGAATACTATATCTGACATGGTGTACCAGGTCAGCAGGTTTGAAGAATTAATGTTTTTTTATTATAGTTGGTATGCAATCAAGAACAAAACAATAAGTTATTTTTATTATAATAATGTGTTCAGTTGAGTCTGGTCTGCTGAAATTGGAAAATATTGTATTGGAAAAAAATACTATATAAGTAAATGTTCACATATTAATATCTGTATTATTACATTTTTACATCTACATGTGTTGTTATTCCATCCTTAGAAGGCTACCTTCTCAAATACTAAACACTTTTAATAAATTAAATTGCCTGGTATATACAGAAACTGCTAGCATAGAAATCCTTACATCTGAATTAACTGAACCATTATATAATTTTAGTTAAATAAGTGGTTGTATTTATCAGGCTGTATGATGATATTCCCGGGAGAAATAAAGATAAGAGCTCTGTGTCTCTGGGATGTATGTGGATGTTATTTGAACAATAAAATTGCTCTTTGGGAAATTACTACACCAGGAAGGTAAAACCTACAAAAGGTATTCATCGTGCTCAACACCTCATAAAGCCTGGACAAACTGAACAGAAATTTATAAAAAAAAGCCCATTGTACAGCTCCAAAATTCTGACTGCCATATACTTAATTTTAGGGAATTATATAAGAACAAATTTAACCAAGCATGTGACAAGGCTGCGAAAAAAACCCTGCATTTAACATTTTATAAAAATGTTAATTGGAATAGTCAGAGGGGGTCAGAACTGTATGAATCAGCATGCATGGAGGAGCAAACTTTGCTTCCTAAATCCATCCTTGCTTGCACCTTAGCCAGTAAGCCCCTGGAGCACAATACAGGCAGGATTCCTTGTGACAATTAAGAGGACCAGTTTATATAGTTATAGGTGATCGAGAATATACAGGCAGTGGGGGAACAACAGTAATCTATTTACACTATTGACAAGCACATCTGAGCACTATTTACAACTTGTTACAAATAAGCAGCAGAAAGTCATCAACACAAACGAATAACTTGCCCGAAAAAGTATCTAACCACATCACCCAAGATAGAACAGTCTCAAGTCCAACTGTGAGCTAACAAGAAAACAAGCAACTGACAGGTAGTTATTTAAACACACATATACACATAAACACACACACACACAAAAGACAAACTTCTGCTCTTAAACTCTTGCTTTTTCTTATGGATACATAGAGTCAATGGGTTGTTGAGGTGACTGCCCGGATTGGCTGTTTTTGCCCGCAATGCCGCAAAGAGTTCAAAGACAGATTTAATTTTTTTATTATTGTATTATAGAGGGTTGTTTTATGTCAATATATATAGTAAATAAAATGTGTCGGTGCCATTTATTATTAAATGGTTAATTTCACCATATTTGCCAAATTGTGGTGTAGTATAATTGCCTGACTATATTTTACAACTAGTTGCACTTTATGTAGGCCAGCCACCCAGAAGATATTACTAACTTTCTGCCTATTGATTCATTTTGTTGTTATTGTGAAATTCAATGTAATTACTGTTGGCTGCTTAATGGAAAATAAACATAAGCGTTCAGTTATCCTTGTACTGATGAACAGAGCTGCTGGAATGGCTGGGAATAAACAGTATATAAAATGCTAATTCACATCTCAAGGATAGCCTCCAAATAATTTACAATAGAATGCTAAGCCAATACTGGGCTGCCAGGAGATCATCCTGCAATCTCTGACTTGTTGACAGTCTCTGAACGGAAAAGAGTTGGAACAAATGGCTTTTTTCTGTGGGTGATTGCATGTCAGCTCACATAAAAAGCAGCTTAAAATACTTTTAGATATATTTAGAAGGCATTTTAACGAGCAGGGATCAGGCAGCAAGCAAACAGCTCACACGAGGAGGGTATTCCTGTATGCTGATACATCATAGTATTTAAGCTTTTTCCATTTCAACACAATACATCCAACTGTCCCATACTATTGTATGTATATGTTATTTACAAAAAAGTGGCATTCTCAGTATTGAAGGGTATTTCTAAAACATATTCAGGGATTTATGATGCAAATCTAAATGGCAATTTCCCATCACCTGCCGAATGAGAGTAGTAATTATAAGCAGGTAAAGAATGATAAAAAAGACATTGAATGTAATACACAAAAAACCTATCTGAAATTGGCAAATTGTGAGGGTATCATACTCATGGATGTTTGCTTATAGTTAAGCCTGTTTCCATGGTCACCATGCCTCCATGGCTGGATGAAGATGAAGAAAATTGGTGGCTCCACTGTGACCTCAGTTGATAAAAAGATTCGGGAATATATTAAAGAAAGCTGAAAGATATTGGGAGCTCTTAATTCATCTGAGAATTCATATAGAAAAGTTTTATATCTATACAATGGACCTCAAATAACACTGACATTCTCCACAGAGTTTTGAACAATAAATCTGCAGGTTATGATAGATTTTCCTTTTTATTGCTCACATATTCTTGCTCATTACATTTCAGCACGCTTATCTCTGGTAATTGTACAATACTACTAATGCTCATTTAGAGCTCCTGGCGGAATCACACTGTTTCAGGAGCTGTCCCCATGGCAGATGAAACCCATTATGCCTCAGCAGTGATCATCGGGTCCTAATAATTGCAATGTAATTATGTGTCTGCTGCTAGACATGATCTGCCAACAAGACAGACATATTAAACTGTGGGTACCTAATTCCCCAGCAAGCTTAAAGCAGGATCATGCTGCTTCAGATGTAACAATGATTATATCAGATCCGACAAGATATCAGCAAGAGGACATTTACTTAAGGTAAAAAACAGGACATTTACTTAAAACATAATCCCTTCAGTTTACGATGCAATGATTCTTTTTGTTGTTATTGTAAAATTCATAATTATACAAGAAATTCAAAAGTACTGCCAGCTGCTCACTGGAAAATAATCATAGTGAACATTAAGTTGTCCGTGTACTCACTGTGCTTTACTCTTCTAACCCTGTTGGTGATTGTGCCAGATCACTCACTGATTCGTTCATTCATTTATTTTCTGTGCCTGCATCCAAAATGTAATAAGTCCGGTCACAGAAATATAGCAAAAATGAACACATAGAGAGGTCATTTCCCTTATAGGGAGGTCATCCAGGACAGGGATGCAAACTTACAAAGATAGAAGGAGCTGCTGCTTTAAATAAAACAACAGCTGGCATGCAGGGTAGAGGTGGTAAATGCCCCTGGCCTTCTGACATCTAATGTGGCTCTGCAAGCTCATTTAAAATTTTCTGTCCTTACAGAGTTGCTGAGCAGTTTCGCAGACTACCAGCTGTGACAAGGTACTGTATCTCACAGCCCCTGTTGCCAGCTACACCCAAACTCAGAGACCTGATCAAAGAGAGAGGGTGTTCCACCTGCTGCGTCTGGCAACATTCTGAAGTGAGGTCCAGTCACAAATACAGACATCCTGCAATGAACCCCATCCCCCTCAACACCCAATCATTTGTGACTGACCCAGGCCAGTGAAGTTTGTGTTATCACAGTAAGAGCCACCAATCTAAACATGTGCCTAAGTTCTCTGCCTGGGCCGAACTACTGGGCATTACATAGAATCAAATAAGTTCTGTGAGTAAAATAATGGAGAAAACTCACAAATATAAAGATAAGATAGGATGTAATGAAGTCACACAAAGAAAGCTTAAAGAACACAGTGAAGAAAACAGCTGCCAGTGTTATGACTGATCATGCAGGAGATTGGAACAGAACATGCAGAGCACTGAAGAATAAGATACTACTTGGAACAAGAATGAGCCTGTGGAGTAGGAGGCATGAGGCAGAAATCTATCTTGACGCCCATGTTATAGATCTATGCTCTCACACACGAGTGGCATGGTGACTTCAGATATTTTAAAGGAGAATATAAATTCAAGAGTTGCGGATGACAGGGTCACAATCTCAACATCGGGCAGTTCCTTGAACTCTGTGATTCAGATTGATGAGATTCAGTGGGGGTGAGGGTGGGGGGCCCAAGGGAGTTACTGTGATGACAATTATGTTGCCATTTCCTGTGGCTGTCTGGATATTCTCTTGAGGAGCAGGAGCTCACTGACCAATCCCCAGTGACAGGGCCAAAAATACAGAGACAGTTTCTCAAGAGGTCTGAAAAAGTGACAGTTGGGCAACAAAATCCAAAGCACAAAAAGTAAATGAAACAGGGTAGCTGAGCATTGTATAGTAAGGTTGTGGGCATTGAGTAAGAGAGAGTCAAAAAAAAGGAAGAAATATAGGGTTTTGTTGGTCCTAGGGTCTTACCCCTACGTTTGGGACCACAGGAGAAGAATCTGTTTACATGCACTTAATAATCCAATAACTGCAGGAAAACAGATTTTGTCAGTAATCTGATACATGCACTTGAATAATCAGATAGTGGGAAACCTCCTGGTTTAAATGATTCAGGCAGTAATTGGATTTGTACTTACTAACCAGCCAATAATCTCAAAATAAATATGTGATTTAAATGTAAAAACATAATATAAAATAATTAAATTATTAATTTGCTCAAGTATATACTACATTTCACAAAAGTAGTCTCCACAAAGTGTTCTATAGCTGTTTCACGGCCTTTAATTTTATGGCACATTTATTTCTGGGGTTGCCAGATCCTGCGAGAAAAAAGAGGCAATCCTTTACAGTAAGCAGACTTGGCAACTGTTGTTGGTTAGGCTTGCATACATGCACAGACTGAAAAAAAAACTAATCGGGTTACTGGTATACATGTTATGAGAATTCAGAATATTGGGTTAAAGTTCAGCTCACTGTATAGGGTGATTTGAGTTTATACTTTATCTTAACAGCTTTACATATCACCTCAGTCATTACCAAACCTATGCAATTTCTATGCAATTTTTTCTATTGCATATCCAGTCTTAAACCCAGCCATTGGGTGCATCTTCATCATCCTCCACCTGAAGGAAAACCACCTACGCATCGCCTTCTGGAGCCACATTATCTCACACGCAGGGGTCGAGATGAACCCTTGGAAGATTGAGGCAGTGACACAGTGACCAGTGGAGCCCAGAATCCAGAGAACCAAGGACCTGCAACACTTCCTGGGGTTTGGCAACTTCTACCGATGGTAGAAGATGGTAGAAGCCTTCACATGGGTCCCGAACATCCCATACCCATAGCTTCTTTCATCCTGGAGGTGGACGCATCCAACACCAGCGACTGGGCTGTGCTTTCACAATGACAGAAGATAAGCGCTCCCCTGCTTCTAGTGATGTTTTTTCCCCACAAACCAACCCTTGTGGAGAGGAATTATGCAGCCGGTGACTGGGAGCTGCTGGCCATCTGACTCGTGCTGGAGGAATGGTGTCACTGGCACTAGGGGGCACCCCTTCACTGTCCTCATGGATCACCAGAACTTCTGTGACCACAACCTTAAGGCAGATGCCCGAAGCCACTGAAGAACCTGTTCTTCCACCCTTTTGCTTCGTCCAGGCCATTCAGTGGGAAGTGAACACCTTCTGCAACCACTTCATGGTCTAAGCTCACACCTCACCTACCTCAGACCATCCTGGGCCGTTCCAGACCCTGGCATACCTTCAACTTCCCTTGTGCGGGGTGTGACAGTAAGCCTAAAAGGACTAAGACTAGCTTTAGTTTAATTTATTTCAAAGTCAAAGCAAATATTATAGTTAGAAACTGAACAAAGTAAGAAAATCATTTAAGCTGTGAATTGAAGAAAGTATGGAAACTATTTAAGGTGTGTTCTGAAGTAAGGAAGGATTTGAAAGTTTACATCACCATCTCATCTATAATTAGTTTATATACCATTTTGTACCTTTTTGGCTTAGTTAATTTTCCTGCATTTTTTTCTAGTCCATGTGCCACTGTAAGGCACATTGGTAGAGCTCACACACCATGCACAGGAGACCACTAAAATGAATTCTGATCTGTTTTTTTTTAAGTAAACACAAGTACAGTACAAACACTTCCATTCATTTTCTCATCCTTCTTGATCGGGGTAATGGGAGAGCTTAGCTGTCACACGGCCGGAATAACCCTAGACAAAGTGTCAATCCATCATAGGGCACATACATTCACACACTCATCCAATAAGGGCACTTTAGAAACTACAATTAAATTAATGCTTCGGACAAAGTGGAGCAATAGGATCAAACCCATGGGTACAGGTAGGACATTCAAACTCCATAGACAAGGGATCCAGATCACTCCACCTGGTATTAAACTTGTGATGTGCATATTAAAATATGTATATAGTCCAATTTACAAAATCACTGTATTAAATTTTAATTAAAGTGTGTTTGGTAAATGTGAGTTTTGGTAAAAATAAATATTGCAAATATTATTCAAACAAGTTTTTACATGGCTTAGATAAAAATAAAAAAAAAAGATCAAAATTAAGAATTTTATAGAAACCTCTCTCTTATGTGTTTTAAATCTCATAAGAATCAAATTAAAATCTACAACTTAATACCTTTCCTCCCCTCTTCTTTTGCATGCCCTGCTTTTTATGGCAGGTTTCCATGGTGACAAATGAGAAGTGAGGAGACTTTTTTGGCTGCTGAAGCTCTTATTAAAAGCTGCAATAAACCAATACTTCTATTAATGCTCACACTCCTGTCATACAAGTATAATCTGCCCAATTTATTACCACAGCTGCCAGACAGAATTAAACTTGCTAATAACAATAACAATTATGCTGCATTTAATCCTGAATCTGTGTACTATATTATAGCACAAAGTAAAAGCCCCAGTGGCAAAGTAGGATATACAGATCTAAAAACTATTTAAAGATAGATGGTGATTTAGCACTGCAGAGGTTTTTAAGTTTGATCTAACTAGAGTTACCATAAAAGTACAGCATGGACTAAATCAGATTAATGTATTGCTATCACTACCGTAGAGTTACGGTATTTATATAATGTAGGTGACATATGACACATCTCAAGTCACCAAATATGCATGTAAATTATGTCTATTTGCAGCTACTGATCAAATCAATGAAAGTAGAAGAGTTACACTCACAAAAAATGAAGTATTGAAAGGGACTTTGGCATAAAATAAAGCAGTTTTCTATATACTGACCATTTTACTCTTCACTGTGTAGTAATTACTTAATTGTAAATTATTTGACTTTAATTTATTAAAAATACTTCAATATACAACCATATACAGCCATCTAAATAATTACTGGGTTAAGGAAAAAGAAAGATTTTTTTTTAATCCTGCTCTGTCAAGGTTTGCATCCCACAGCAATGTAAAGAGCAGTACTGAACCCTCCAATGCAATGGAGCCCTTTCCAGGGTGTACCTCTGCCTGTGCCCAGAGTAATCCAAATTACGCTCCAAACCCCTCCCTTTCCTTGACACTGTCGCCCTAGGCTTGCTCAACTTGGGATTGGCCTTTTAAGATAATATAAGATTGTAAAGCTGCTTTGAGACAATGCTCCACTGTAAAAAACCCTATATAAAATAAATTTGACTTGACTTGACCCTGACCAGGACAACTGGGGTGAAAACAAGATGGTTAACAAGATGTTAATTGGTTCTGGACCAGGACGTAGAAATTAAAAGCAACAAAACATCTGTTTAGTAGACAGGACTGAAGTAACCTTTATCTAACAGTGATGTGTATTTAAACGTTTTTCAACAGAATAAATTATTTAGAAAATATTTTCATATTTGGTTAATAAGTTGGGCCTTTTAGCAGATACCATTCTCTCTTTCACTTTCACTCTCTTTCCCTAGCCTCATTTTCATGCACTATGAGTCTTTTTCAATGTGTGGGAAGAAAATATGTATTTTTCCATATCTCCCACTATTAATCTCTTAACACGTACTCCTCTGCTCTAATACACTGAAATTTGAAGTAGTGGGAGTGAAAATCAGAGACTGTGGATCACATTTCTGACCTATAGGGCTTTGATAGCTTTTTATATTTAGTACCTCATGAAAGTGTTGCACAAGGGGCTTGAGGCATCTCAAGAGAAAATAAAGGAGAGTAGGAGGACCAAATGAAAGATAGTTTGTGTGGGCACAGCATGGTAATACCTTCCAGACAAAATGTGTCATTACGCAAATGAAATCTTCCAAATGTACTTGTCAGCTGAAGTACAGCAGGGCTGAAATACTTCATTCAATTAAGTAAATCTTAATAAAGAGGATAATAATATCCTAATAGAATTCTGATCGTTTTCAGCATCGTTAGTGCTTTCGGATGGAATATTTTTACCAGCTTACATATGTTACGATGTTACATATGTTACGATGTTACGACGCGTAGGAAGGTAGGGACTCATAATAATTGGTGAGGAAGGGAAGCAGTATATATAGAAGAAGAGGACGGGTGTCGGGAGCGCCACCCGCCGGCAGGGAGGAGAAGCTGAAAGAAGAGCGGGGAAGAAGTTAGAAGGAGAGGTACCCTGTACCCTATTATTAAAATAATAACACGCTGTTCTTAATAGTATGTGAAATAAGAACACCACTACTGACATTTTCTATAGTATATAATGAAGCATAGCGCCTGTTTGGAGCAAGGAGTCTGTCCTAGATATACATATGTGAGGAGGATGTAAAGTTAATGTTAAGAATGGGAACAGATATAAGACTAACTCAAGGCCCTGAGTGCATTGATAAACATAAAGATGTAATTAATCTAACCCTTATTATCAAACTTCTAATCACGTTTTGCTCAATTCATCCATTTTGCACGCAGTTTTTTAAAGATTCACCTTAATGCTCAAATTGTAATGTAATTTACATAATGTATTTAACAATTTGGAATAAAAAACATAAAAAGGCTTAGGTATTATATCCTCTAGCTATGCAGCAAGGTTAAGTCTGATATATTTTTATTTCTCAAACTTTTCTGTTCTGAATTTTAAGAGTACATTTGAAGTCACTTTTGCGTTAAAAACCTGGTGGACAGGGAATGCCACAGTGTGTGCATTCACTTACTGACACTTAAATACTTTGTCCCCTTGTTTAATGGACAGCTAAGATCCTCATACTGCGATGATAAATTATAAATGCACCAGGCTATTAGACGTTTTGGGCAGCTCGCCAGAGCACTTCTAATAAAGTATAATCCAGCTTAAGTGACACTTATATTATTATACTATTATTTCTATTATATGTGTATGTATGTGTATGTACTGTATGTGTTACTTTAGTGAAATTCCAGTGATTTGTTTTAATAGATTCACATTTATATTGAGTTTTAATAAAGAGAGTTTTTTGTTTTTGGGGGGTTGGGTTGCATGACAAATTGATCTGCAGACCATGCTGTGGAAGCAGTGTTTTAGAGAAGGATGCATTTCTTTCTGTTGGTTTTCCCTCATAGCGCAGCACGATAATAAATGCTCAATATAGCAATTTACTTTGCTGATAAGAAGAAAACAATGAATTTTATTGATTCTCTCCATGCAGTTTCACTGACTCGTAAAAACGTGCTGCCAGGGAAGAAGAAAATTGCCTTGATTATTTCAAGGGCATCACTAGAGAGTTTACTGTTATTTTATTGTTTTTTATTTGTGTGTTTATCCTGAGAATTCCAGTGTGGTTTCATACAGTCCAAAAGTTAAAACTGTATGTTTTAAAATGTGGCATGTTGGAGCGTGAGCTCAAATGTGCATGCAATTAAATGAAAGCTAAACCGGGACACGTCTTATAGAGTGCGTGTTTACCCGGTGGCTACTCTAGCCGGGGCATATCTCGAGTCAGCAGCCG
>JAUZSU010035896.1:0-10261 GCA_034780255.1 Parotocinclus maculicauda
AGAGAGAGAGAGAGAGAGAGAGAGAGAGAGAGAGAGAGAGATAGAGAGAGAGAAAGAGAGAGAGAGAGAGAGAGAGAAGAGAGAGAAGAGAGAGCTGCAAGTCTCCACAGCAGATAATCTGCAGCAGCTTCAGTTTGCCCAAAGAGGACTTTCGTGTAGCTACACGATGATTCGGCTTAGTAATTCTGTCATTAAGGGCTAATGTGCCCCGGCACCTTTACTACACTTCTCTCACACACACACACACACACACACACACACACACAGGTCCTAAGGGCAGTAATGGCACACACTAGAAAGCCGGGTTCTGGGTAACACCTCTCTCTCACATGTGTTTTAAATAAGGTAACGTAATATTGTTTGTAATTTTTCTACACGGTGACGTTTTGTAAACCGACCGGCGATGAGGGAGCGATTCCTGCTACTTAATTAAAGTTAAAGTTTAATAAAGATTTAAAGTCACATCATCGGCCTTGTTTGCCACTATAATGAGCATTGAATAAATAAATCCCATTTTTGATCGCTAAGTTCCACAAGCTCAATTGGTTTCAGTTTCACATTTTGATTTTATAGCAAGTTTGTTGGATCTCTTACCTCTCTTTACTCCTATTGTGTGGTTGTATAGATATAAGACAATAAAGACAGCGTTTTATTCGCCAAAGTGATTTATTTGAAATATTATAAACTCAAAAAAACAGTCATTTCTTTCTCCATGACAGTAAGACTTTCATAGTATAGAGAGCTTTCCCATCCAAAACTTCCACTGCTACCGTTTCATTCACCTCCTGCATTCTTTCGTCTTGCATCTGGACCGTTTAGAGGCCTAGAGTTTTGTATTCACATGCATAACGAGGATTTAAATGGATTTACACTTATTAAATGTAGAAAGAGGCTGCAGTTCCCCTCAGTCCCAGCCTGTTTTAGTTTTAAGTGACAGGATTATATGTATATAAATAATAATTATTATTATACATGGAAAAAACAGGACTAATTACCCGTTCCATGTATTTATAAAAAAATATTGGCGTAAAAAAAACATTGATTTTTCTAAAAAGCTAAATAATCTGGTCTGTGAGATCCGGGACAGGTGATTCCAAGTAAAATCAGCCTTTGCTATTCATGTTTTTGCATATGCTTTGGCTTTGGCGCTCTGCATCAAAGAAAGTTTTCTCAGATTTGTCGCTGTATTTCCAGTCACAGTGCCCAAAAAGTCAAATCTTCTTCCCTCACAGCTTTTTTTTTGAAAAAAAAGAAAAAGAAAAAAAAGAATCACTTCTGTCTGTATCCAAGATTCTTCTGCCTCCATAGTTCTTGCCGCCTGAGGTCAGCGAGTTGTGATTCGAAGTAAATATGAGCTTCAGTCACCCATCCACGTTGTTGTTTAAAAAAAATGTACGAACGGATTAACCGTGGGGTTTCGATCCAGCTGTGATTGTTAAAGATCTGATTGAGAGGTCTGTTGCTAAAGGATTAACGAAGGCACCAGGGTGAGTTTCGAACAGTGCGTGTAATAAATCAGAAATCAGAAGCGTTAGATCGATCCAAATACCTGCGCGTTTGGCTGGGAGGAAGTTCAGGCCACCTCGGAGCTCAGGGCGTCTAAGTCTGTGTGGTTGACTAATCAGGTAGTATTTATAAAACACTAACTTCTATTCAAAGCTACGTGTGTTCTACACTGCTACGACAAAGTGTATTGAAACGTTTGAGTCCTCGGGGGGTGAAAGAAGAAATGGCTTTCAATTATAAGAGGAATTAGAGTAAAAGGTTATGCCTTTTTATCTTTACAGAACAGTCTAGCAGGGAGGAAAAAAGAGTGAGAGGGGGAGAGCTGATAAAACATGCCTCGGCTTGGCTCACACCTGTCTCTCCGAGCACATAACAAACCGGCGTAATTAAGAAAATTTCAACTTCCAGCTCACAACTTATGTTCCCAAGACACTGACAAAGACAGGCCCTTTAGGCTATGGAGAAGTGTAACCTTTGGATGTCAGACAAAAAGCGGGCATAAAAGCAGACAAACTTTCACACGAGATGCATTATACATCACACATGTTTACGTTCAGGAGGGATTTAGCTACATAAGCTCATCAGTAATCTAAACTCTCCAAGGGGATCAGGTTAAGGCACAAACCGGTGCACGCTTGGACTCGGGCGAACATGCTCAAGCGCACACCTGCTGTTGGCCGGCTCTCCTGAGCAACCCGTGTCAAGCCGCTTGACTGATTGATTATCGAACTGACTGATGGGGAATCTCACCTGTTTACCTGCAGGGATTAGGCTCATGCCATTCAGAGCAACACATCCACCTGCAGCCCTGGGGGGAGGGGGGGGGGTGTAGGTTTGGGGTTGAGCTCTGTGCTACATCCAGACCTCGAGGCTAAACTCGGCGTTTTGATAAACCTAAACGCTTTTAGAGCTTCAAATCTGTAATCCGACGGCTGCACCTGGGAATTACGTCCCACAACATCAGATCTGTGTGGCCACGCCCACAGTCCCGGCCTGCAGACAGCTTCTTTTTTGGTATGGGGTGGGGTTATCCGAAGGTGTCCTGATTAGAACTCGATTGATTCCATGCAGGTGCTGAAACATATGAGGGACCACATCAGAAAACGAGCTTGACACTCCCCGATGATGAAACACAAAAGGAACAAGCCGGGCCTATTCTTTTCTTAAAGCAGCCGTCCGTCGCTGGAACTCCCTGTTCTGGGGGCTACCAAAGGCTTTAGCGTTACGCTTGCGTATTTTCTTTGAGCACCTGTTTTTGTTTGTCTCAAAAACCGGAATTCAGACCAAAGAAAAGACGCAGTGTCTCACTCGCATCTACGCCCGGCTTGCCAGCCTGGGCCCGACACGTTTAGCAACTTCAAAGGCGAACCTGATACCTTAAGTATAAGAAGATTAACACTAGCAGTGATCTGTGGCTTACAGTCTGCATCGACAGCCAGCGCCAGCTAGGGACAATCAGGGGCGAATTGGCAGCGACGTTTCTACGTTTAATGCAACCTGACACTGCAACGTAAGCCCGCATCCCTGAGACGCTCTTTGGAGTCGGCGTTACAGACCTAAAAGTTCTTCTAAAACACGCCAGGTCCCTCATGCTCATATAAAGCTTAGGTCAGATATCAATCTGGTGGAGCTTTGCTAATCTGAACTCTTACGTTACGACACTGTGCTGGATTTCTACAATACAGGCCGGTCTGGTTCTCATCCCACAAGCCACAGAGGTTAAAAGGATGCGCTGCGGAAACAGAGGAGGTGGAACCTGTACATGCGCCGGCAAGAGCGGACATTTTGAAAGCAGTTTTGTTTCTGTATTTAGTAAATGCATCAAAAATGCTGTCGTTTTTTTTTCTCTGTAGACCACAAGATCCAGATTCCAGATCTGAAGATGCAAACTGGAAACACCAGCCCTGCTCTGCTTTGAACGTAGATCTGCGCTGGCTGCAGCTGTGTAATGCAGTCAAATAGGCTGTTACATTTTATGATACAAAAAAAACTGATCAATAAGAACAACTATATAAAGATTCTCCAACGACTTTGAATCAGTGTATTTATTTTCTTCTTCTGTAGAGCGTGTATCCTGAACAGCACAGATTTATCCAGAGTATTTCCATAGTGCTTTTTACAATCGAGCAGTACCTCAAAGCACTTTAGATTATCTTCTAAAATCTAGAGGCAGTCCCAAAGTGAGCAAGCCTAGGGTGACAGTGGCAAGGTACTCCCTGCAGGTAGTAAAGGAGACCAAGATATAAGGACTATAAATATAAGGGATATAAATGGACCCAATCGGCTTGGGTGGCTTAGATGATAATAATAAGATTTAAATTAATTTATCTTGTCAAATAAATCAGTAGCAACAGTTAAAAAAAGAAAATAAGTAAATATGAACAGAGAAATTATTATTACTACGGACGTTATGCAGATTCCTTGATGGCACGTCATATCCAGCCAACGGGAGGATGGAGAGAATTATTCCAACTATAGGCCAGTCCAGTCGCAGAGGAGGGTACTGGTCACCCCTACAGGGTCAGGGGATAATTGTTTTCCCTTTTATGTTAACAAACAACAATGAACATTTCATGAATTTATGAAACGACGAGTGAGAATCATTATCGATCAATGTGATCACGTCTTAATAATATCTTCGTTGTTTTACCGATGTTCATGCTGACATTACTGAAGATGTCACACTCAAAACACACCTGGAGTTCACCTAAAAGCGTTAATAAGGCGCCTGAAGACACAATACCGACACCACCAACCTCTCTGTTTACGTTGTTAGAAGTGGTTTGGTTTTGAAAAGACGAATGTGGCACAAAAAACGTCTATCTGCAAACCATGGCTTAAACCAGGCAAGGTACCAGCACAAAAACCTACTCAGCAAACCATATATATGATGAGACCTAGTCGACGCTGTCGCCGATTAGAAAACACGGTGCCAGTTCGGATGGGTTCAAGCGACTTTAGACCCAAGATCATCCAAGTGTAGCCTAATTATCGTTATTGATCAAATCCTAGAAAATATAGAAAATCTATTTTGTTTGCTACACTTAATGCACTTCTTGTCACGTAACTCCCGTAATTTTAAGGCTATATAATTCACTTTGAAGGAAAAAAGTATGCCACTAAAGCTGGGCAGATATTCTGCAGTCCAACTCCGTCTGCTGTAGGGTTGTACCTGCCATCTCTGCAGCACTGTGCAAAAATAAATCCTGCGGACGGCCGTGTCGGAGGCTTTGTATGTCGGTGGCCAGAGTGACTCTAATACTCTCTCTGTCTCGTTCTGTCCCAGCTGAGAGTGGACAGGTGTTAAGGCCATGTTGTCACTCGGCTCGACCTGTTCGGTGCAAGTACCGGTGCGCTCGGGGGGGAAAAGAATTAGCCCACTCGTACAGGACGGACAGTTATGCCAGCACAGCAAGTGCAGCTATCTTAGTAAGAAACAGAAAGGCCAGTGCCTCACACACTACAAAAAGGGACCGGCTCTGAAGGTAAAGGTGCTCCTCACATTCTGGGAGCCCAGGAAATGTTCAGAAAGGAAGTTAGGTGTCTGCTACCTTAGGTGTACTGTATAAGGTAGACAAAAACAAGGAGAACATGCAAACTCAGGAGCTCAGCTTAAACCAGGAATCACCCACAAAGGTCACTCATAAAAGTTCAAGCAATGAGGCTTTTGTTATCTCCTGAAATGGATCGGCGTTCACATTTGCGTCAAACTTTTCAGGACTAAACGTTCCCTCGCTTGACACCTGTATGGGTAATAATGAGCGATGCAAAGTTGTGTGTTTAGACAGAACAAACGCGGTACAGCAGTGGCCGAGAGAGAGACGTGGGACCAGACTGCGATCATGTGACTCCAGAGAGGTAATTAGGCTTTAGGAATGCCTCGGGGCCACGTTTAGTGTCTCGGTGTCAGTGCGTTGACAAATGTACAAACTCGTAAAACTTGCAAATTCGTAAACGATTTCATTTATATGGAAATGACCCGAGTTAGGGTTAGGGACAGGGGTTATGGTGCATAGAAGTTAGCATGTTTTGAATTAAATTAACACACTCGCTCTCGTTATTTAAATCTTAATGATTTTTACATGAGATCGGGTTTCAAGTGATCCGAACACTGCTAGATTTACATTTTGCTGGTCCTCATTATATATATATATATATATATAATATATATATAAAGCTATATATATATATAATGCTTTGGATTACTGAGGTTAAGGTTGGTGCTCTATGGCTGTGTCCCACTAATATTACAGGGTTAAAAGTCAGTTTAATCCTAGATTGTTAATTAGAACAAAGGGTTCGGTGGGTAGCACTGCTGCCTCACAGCAAGAAGGTCCCGGGTTCAATCCCAGGATGGAACGTCCTGGGTCCTTTCTGTGCGGGGTCTGCATGTCTTCCCAGTGTCTGTGTGGGTTTACTTCGGGTACTCCGGTTTCCTCCCACAATCCAAAGACAATGCGTGTTAGGTAAATCAGTGTCTCTAAAGTGGTGCCCTACAATGGATTGGCAGCCCGTCTTAAGTTGTCCCTGCCCTTGCGTGGGCCCGGATGGACGCTAAGCAGAACAACGGGGCACAGCGCCGAATTTCCCATAATGCCTAAGCTTTTTTCTTTTGCCTTTCATTTTTCTCCATGGAGTAACACTTTAAAAATGAAAAAAAAAGTCAGGCACACATTCACATCATTTAGCAGGCACCCTTATCCAGAGCAACTTACAATTCATACAGTCTTACAATTCAAGCAATTGTGGGTTAAGGGCCTTGCTCAGGGACCCAACTGTGGCAGAGGTGGGATTTGTACCTTAACCGCTAGGCTACCACAGTCATCATCATGAGTTGCTTCCAAAATTTCCATTGCCTTAGTTTGACAAAGACTACTGTATAATATAATAATTAGTAATAATGTTAGACAATAAATTATTTATTGTTATGTTTTACAAAATATATGATGAAATATAATACAGTTTATGAATAATAATATTTATATTACACTGTATAATAATGTATAATGAATGTAAAATTATATTTTTCCATATTCCAACTGGTCTTGGTTTTTACTCGGATTAGATGCATCCTGTCATGATTTTGACTACAACACTAGCTCTGACCTCTATTTTATTCTCATAAATGAGTTTTATGCTTACAAAAATTATCTCTGTACTGTACTGAGGAAGTGATTCCAGCTTCATGCCTGCTATTGTTTTTATCTATACTTTGTACTCTTTGTCCATCTAATAATTAAAAAATGTACCATTTCCATAAAGTCACATCATAAAGTGTCAATTCACGTTTTTAAAACAATAATGTGGGGCAATATCATGTTTAGCTATGGAGTATGCTAAACAGTTAGCGCCTTGTACTTGCTAGCTACACTCGCATGCCAGTGCTAAAAATAGACAAATATCAGACACTAAATGTCAAATGTCTGGCTTAACTATGCCTTCAAATCTTAAAATGTGAAAGAAAACAGGACCCAAAAAGACAGGCAAACTTTTTTTTATATATATTTGTAGCCTATTAACAAAATTAATAATAAAATGACATATATAGAATGTATATTTTACAGGCACATTCTGTACATTTAGAGGCTACATTAGATGTGTTATTATGTAAGTATCATCGATCATACCATTCCTGTGCATGAAGAGAACCTTCTCGTTGAATATTATGTTCGATATTAATGCAGCATTAAAATACAAGCTACTCAAAGCACCATTATAATGTGATTTAAACCACAAAAATGGTGAAAATTAGATCATGCAGTGTGAAACTCGAATTAGCATAGCATTCACTTTAAAAGTACTGAATTCCGCACAAAGTGTTACTTTAGGACATACATAACAATTCATGCAGCAATGAACTGTAGAGAAAGTACTTCATAAGATATTTCACATTGCCATACCGGTTTAGGTAGCAAAATGTCACAAAAGTTTCACCAAGTGCAATGAATACTTTAAAAGTAGCGCCAAATTTGTCATATATAGCCAAATTAAAATACTTTAATCGATTAATATTAATACATCTTTATCCAAATATCCTAAAAATACCAGAAATGACAAAGTGACGACTCATTGATTAAGAATCTGAACTACTAAGCAGAAAGTTGTGAGTTTGAATGCTTCCTTAGCCAAACATAAGCAGTTCTTAAGTTTCTCTGGCTGATTGTCTTCTTAAAGCTGTACTAATGTAGGAATATGCATTAGCAATGTTAAAATAATTAAGGTCCACAGATCCTCCTGCTAAAGTGCCATAAGCTCACCCCCCATTACCTTGCTATTGGTATGCTATTAGCTAAAGTTTTAGTGCAGATGTCAGGAAAATGTTGGGGACTCTGAGTTAAAAGCTGAGACTAAAAACATTAAAGTGTCCTTAGTGTTTCCTGCTGTTAATGTGCTTTACTGTGGGTAAAGTTAGCACATAGCAGGCTAGCTGACATCATTTATGACCTCATTTTAAGTCTACAGTAGGCCTTTTACTATTTACATTGTTATATTCTCAGTGATTTATGTAACAGTGACCAATTTTGTAAATCATAGAACCCAATGTTTTGTTGATTACGGACATCAGTTAGCTAGCTAGCAAGGTTACAATAAATCTTAGAGTTTTTTCTGCTATAATTAAGCAAGGTTAAGGTGCTTTTTAACAGGAATTTTAAGACTGAAGGTTCAGTAGTGATTTGCTATATTTTTGTTGTTTTTTTATCTGAAGAAAGAGTTTTAGTGACAAGTATTTAGATTGACCTCCCCTACAATAGCAGTATCTGGCAGCTTCATCACGATGCCATTTTTGGCGCTTCTAGGTCCAACGAAGCTTCAGGATGTGAAGCGTAGCAGACTTTTTTTTTAAGAAGGGGAACAGGGTGAAAAGGTTAAGATATGCTGAAGTTCACAATGATCTGAATTAAGATCAGTGGAAAAGAGTTTTGGAGTGAAGATACCAAGTTTGAAATATTTGGGTCAAACCGTCAATGATTATTATCATAGTTATTATCCCATTGCTAAAACAACAAGTCGAATTGCGTTAATACTTACTGTACGCATTACTGTGTAATCAATTAATGAATTGTCATTCTCTGAATGTATAATTTCAAGGGTCTTAGTATGAAACAAATAATACTATAATTATCATTAAACATCAAATACAAAATACCATACAATTTTTCAAAAAAAGTGACACGTGAATAATTTGTCAATAATTTTCTGTATTTCCACAACAGTATGACGAGTATATAAGATTTTCATGAAAAGTCCTAACAGTAAATAAAGACACTTTAGTTAAACATATAAGACAAAATATTGTACTTGGTCAATAGTTTATAGAGCAAAATGATTTGTTTTTACATATCTGTGAATTAGAAAAGTATGTGAACTGCTAGGATTGGAAGTTACTTTAAAGGCAAAATAAGTGTCAGTTAATGAGGTAGCAATCAGGTATGAGTCGGTGCCCTGCTGTATTTAAAGAACTGAGATCTAGCAAAGTCTGATCTTCACAATACATACTGTATTTGTGCAAGTGGAACATGGCACTAACAATCGAGATTTCTGACCATTTAATTATGAATTATCTGAATCTCAAGAGAACATGGGTCATGCAGCCGGACAATGACCCTAAGCACAAGAAAATAAGAAGTCCTAAACTTTATCCAATAGAATTGTGGTGAAAGCAGTTTGTGAGGAAGACCAATAACCCAGACGCTGTTCTGTATAGTGGAATGTACTAATATTCCTCCAAGCTGTTGTGCAGAACTGATCAACAGTTGCCAGAAATGTTTCACACCAGATACCGAAAGTAAAAGTTCACATACATTTGCAACTTACAGATATCCAATATCACCTCCATAAACCAATGACCAAGTGCAGTCATTTTGTTTAATTGGGTCGATCTACTTTTAGGATTTGTGTGACAATCTCATGTTGTAGGTCATATTTATTTAGAAATACAGAGAATTTGAAAGGGCTCACAAACTTCCAAGCAGCACTTTATATATAGACACAGAACCTGACGCATTCATTAATGAGCAAAGGCTTACATAAAGGGCAAGGCAGAATTACACTGCAGTAGAAAGCAGCACTTCTTATGTAACACATATACAGATTTATTAAAAACAAGAACATTTCTTTCAGTGAAAGAGGATTGTCGTTCATATAACAAGCACATTGTGATGGCAAGCTTTAAGAGTCCCTTTGGTCGTCCTCGAGTTGCTGTCAGTCGTAACGCAGACACAACTTAAGGTGATGAAGACTGACGAGTAGGTCAGCTAACATTAGTAACGATATTTGGGTTTTGAGAAATGCAAACGAAAAATTATCTAATGATAAATATTTCAACGTTCTTCATGTTATGGTTCTCTTGAAAAATCCATCCCATTTGAGACCATGATAGGTTACTGAATTTATTCACATGTTTCTTTGTGATGAAAAACAGAAATTGATCAATTCAACCCAAATGTCAAGCTACAGTACAGTGCAAGTCTTGGAGTTTCTATATTTTTCTATTTATATCCTGCTTAACCTTTATCTAAGTTTTAGTGGTCACTGCATTTTGTAATTTTACAATTATTCAATTAGACAATTATACAATTATAATCTCTAATGGTCAGGACCCCCACAGGACCAGCACAGATCACATACTAGACATTTACCTGATAGAGACAGTGGCTCAAAAAAAGAAGCCACAAGTTGCCACTTAGCCACTGCAAAAGCGTGTCAGATCACACTGGATAAGTTCTTCAAACGTTGACTGGAATTTAGTAAGAAC
>JAUZSU010035907.1:0-10261 GCA_034780255.1 Parotocinclus maculicauda
GTGTGCGTGTGCGTGTGTGCGTGTGTGCGTGTGCGTGTGTGCGTGTATGCGTGTGTGTGTGTGTGTGTGTGTGTGTGCGCGTGCGTGTGTGTGCGTGTGTGTGCGTGTGTGTGTGTGCGCGTGTGTGCGCGTGTGTGCGCGTGTGTGCGCGTGTGCGTGTGTGTGCGTGTGTGTGTGTGTGTGTGTGTGTGTGTGTGTTTCAGGCAGCAGTCCTCTCCTGTCAGCACTGGTCGTTTTGAGTGTGGTCGCTATCCTGGCCGTTTCTGCAGTCATATGGTTTTTGCAGCAGCGTCACAGTTCGGGTTCGACCCTGCTTCCTTCCTTTGAGTACCATCCTCCGTTCAGATCTCCATCCGCTGATGAGACGTGTCTGGTGGAGGCCGAAGAGCTGGAGGAAACGTCGTAACACCACCGCCCAGGCTGCCTTTACCTTCTGCGAGGTCAGGCCTTCTTTAGTTCTTTGTTTCTGTGAATCTGGACTGGTTCCTCTTTAGTACTTCCCGGGTCGGTGAACGGTCGGTCGGATTCGGGGTGGGGGGAATCTTTTAAAGGAAATCCTTCTGTAATCGTTTTTAAACGTGTCGGTAATGATCAGTAACCCAACGCTTCACTAACGGTGCAGGAAATCCCAGTCTCCTTTAGCTTTTATTATTCCAGCTCCACACGATGATGGTGTGTTTTAGAAACAAATGTACGTCTGGAAATAGAAACGTTACAGCGCCACGAACAAATCAGACCAGCATTCAATAATCTCCTGGTTAAAACCGTCCTGGATCCTGGAGTAGTGTGCTCTGATCGAATCCTGTGGGCGTTTTTAATTCTTTCTAGCTTCTAAAGATCCAGGTGTTTTTGCTTCACTACAGGTCAAGGTGTTATTACTAAAAATTAAAAGAATGTGCGTACGTGTTTATCCGTCTCTTGGTCTTTGTTTGTACGGAAATAAAAGCCGTTTTGGTTCACTAACTTATTTCTGTGTCGTCTCTCTGTTATGTAATCCGTCCCTGTCCTGCATCAGATCCTTCTTGTTCTGTACCTGTGCCCAAATAATGCCCACCATCAGGGGGATTTGTTCAGACTTAGGCCAGACTTTTTTATTGTTTGTTTCGCGGATCCGCTGACAAACATATTTGAAGAATACATTAAAAAAATACTTTTTTTTTGGTATTTCTCGGATCTGCCGCAGCACCAATGGTTGAAATTCTTTAAAAAAATAATTTATTACTTTTTTAGCTTTTTCCGCCCTCCGGTGGAGAGCCAACGGTTTTCTGTTCATTTAATTTTTTTCCAAATTCACTTTAATTTAATTGTAGGTTAAATAAATGTTATTTTAAAATAATAATGCATTTTTATTTCTTCCTCCTTCCTTGTATTGATTCCACATAGTCCTCGAGAAAATGAAAAGTGCTAAAAAATAAAGATTTATTAATATTTTTTTCCTTCCTCCTCAGTAGATTCTTAAGTAGAAACATCCGAGGAACAAACAATTAAAAAAGTCTGGTCTTATGTAATAATTAGGGGTGTAACGATTGTTTTTAAGCAGTGCACGTTTCTTATACGTTCATCCTGCAGTTATAATAATCTGAATATTTAGTACAACCCCAATTCCAATGAAAAGTCAGGACGTAAAACGTAAATAAAAACAGAACACGATGATTTGCAAATCTTTTTTAACCCCGATTCAATAAACTACACAGATAAGATATTTAATGTTCAAATGGATAAACTGTATTGTTTCTGCAAATATTCAAATATTTGGAATTTGGAATTTGGTTGCCTGCAGCACGTTCCAAAAACGTTGGGATAGGGGGGCGTGGTTACCCCTGTGTTACATCACCTTTCCTTTTAATTACATTTAGTAAGTTTTTTTGGAATGTGTTTCAGTCACCAAATTCAAAATGTGAATATTTGCAGAAAACAATATAGTTTTATAAAAAGTTGATCATCTTTGTAGTTTATTTGATTAAATACGGGTTAAAAAGGATTTACAAATCAGCGTATTCTGTTTTAATTTTTTCCGCAACGTTTCAACTTCATTGGAATCGGGGTGGTAATTAAATATTTAAATATAAATGACAGGATAGAGTAATTGTAAATCAATAAATAAGTATGAATCGTGGGCTGCTGTGTGAACACCTAGGGATCAAGAACCAATAACTATCTATTTAAGATCTGTTATTGTATTATGTAGAAAAGCGATTTTAAGGTATCTCCTAATATCTACAGGACTGCTGCACGACTGCGTATCTCATCTCAGTGCCTCTAAATGTTTTCATGGCGCCTCTGATCCGTTTTTCGGAGCAGATTTCTCTCCGCGATATCATCTCCGATCCCTCCATGCAGCACACAATCTGGTTTGGCCGAGACAGATGGCGGTGAAAATTCAGTCCAATCGGGGACCGTGCCTGCGCTTGTCATGTTTGGTCGTGCCGCCTTTAAATGTCACAGACTGTTGGGCACTGAATGGGCTCTAATTTTTTGTTGCTCGATTCAGATCTTGGCTCCGTGAACGGAAACTATAACTGTAATCTGTGAGCATGGACGTTAAATTTGTGGACTTTGAAACGGCAGAAGATTACAAACTGATTTAACGAGCCATTTGGAAACCTTTAAAGTCCGGCTAGAAGCTCAAACGTAACCGTGATCGATCGTCGTACGTTTAAACGTATAACTGGTATAAAGTCGAGAGAGAACCCAGGCACTCGGCCCTGACATAAAAGTGCCGGTTGTAACTCGATAAAAAGGACACCAGAGCCACGCAGATCCGAACCGGGACTCGCCGTGCAATCCGAGAGACAATCATCACCTCGCCTGAGGTGGTCTACGAACCAGAGAGACCAAATGGAGGCCAAACGTGGCCCCGAAAAGTGAGTTTTACATAATCTATCCCCTTCAGCTTGGAGCTAATGTGACTTATTCATGAAGCCGCAGCCCTGATTTCCTCTCAGATGCGCTTGTTTATTCATGTGCTCGTTAGCAGGAGGTCAGACGGGGTGGTAAACAAGATGGATACGTTAACTTCTTTCTGCTGACGCGTCTCACGAAGACACCTCAATTAAAAAAGGCCGGCGTCGAGATGCAACACGAGCGCAATCTGTTTGCCGCATTGTAAGCTCCTTCTCGCTCTCGTTTCCATATCGCCGACTTTTCTGCCCTCGTCGTCACCGCCTTATCTTTTTGGGCATGGCGCCCGGGCAGACTCTGTCCCGATGATTTTCCCTCCTGCTCCTTGCCAGAGTTTTGTCATAAAAAAATCTTTAATTAAGTTTCACGGCTCAGGGAGAATTCCCTCGCCGAGGAGTCATTACTTTCCTCGTCCCGATCGCTCTGTTCCTGCACCACAGTCCCAGACTGGCATCCAGCATGTGTAGGCCAGCTGTCTGGAAAGATGCTTTGCCTTCTCATGAGAAACTGTTCTTAGCCCAGCATTTTCTGGCTCATCTCTTCCTCGTTGCTCCCCCTCTCTGTGAGCTATCTAAGTACCGATCATTTCTCATGAAAGCCTTTGGCCATCAGTAGGTTTTCCCTCTCTGGAGTAATGTACAACATTAAACCCATCAAACTAAGTTTGGTCTCAGCATGCCAGCTCTCAGACCCTTCCACTCTTTCCTCTGGAGATGATTCCAGCCGCGCTGTGATCGAATTACGCCGTTACTCGCAGCTAGATTTTCCCGAGCTGGGATGCGGGGTGAACCTGGCCTCGTACGGAACGAGTCCTAAATCTTAAAGTGACCACAAAGGCATTTCTGTGTGCTCCAAATGGTCGCTCTCATCTCCGTCCAAGCCTGATGATCGGCGCCCTCTTATTAAACCCTGTATTTACTGAGTGTATTGGGTAATAATTAACAGTCCGAGCCCAAAAAACGATGCGGAACGTCTGATATTCCGATGAATGGAAGAAGACCCGATACAAAGTGAACATCTGCTTATATGATCAACCCAATTTCAGTCAACCTTAGAGGAAATAGTAGAAGAGCAGAGGGATAAGAGGGATAAGTACGACCTCATACGTCAAGTTAGAGTCCAAAACAGGATCGTCTTGCTTGTTTTGACGCCCTTGGAGTGACCTGAACCTTCAGACTTCAAAGCTCCAAAGCTCTAGAAACTAAAATAATGAATCATATTTAGTATTAAACTCTCTTTAGTTTTCGCAGCGCTTCACGCCAAACGAGCGGTTGTGTTCCTGGAAGAGCTTGGTCAACCGGATGGTCACATTTCAGATCGATTAGGTCTACATCAGAAGATCAGAAGGACAGCAGCGAGTCGGCCACGCTGGCTCAGAGCAGCTGTTTGATTTGATTTTACACATCATCCATGTAGTTCACGTTCTATTTTTATTGTTGTCATGACCAGCTTTGAACTGTTCGCCTCACAAAGAATGGGATTTTTTTAGAAAATACGTTATTTTTTCCCCCTATTTAACGCCTGTGAAGCATGGCCGAGGAAACCGTTTGGCCTTTATAATTCATAACCTTAAGCTGCATTAATATTGAGGTCAAACTTAAAAAAGGACATATCAGGAACCCAACCCGGGACCAGAACGGAAACCGATGGGGAGGCGACAACTTTGGTCCCTAACAAAAAGATGCTCTCCAGTTCAAGCGTCCTTAAGCAGGAACCCTGGACCTTCTGGGTCATGGTCCAGTACCTTAACTGCTGTGCCACCACAGTTTCTCATTTAGAGCTGGATTATTTCAATACTCTTTATTTTCTGCATTAGAAAAAACTGCACAATAAAATGAAATATACATTTAAACCCTCAAAGATCCTCAGGTTGCCAAATCACTGTTTAAATACACTGTATTAAAACACTGGATGGGAGATGGTTAGTGACGATAAAGGAATACGGACCAGTCGTATTCTCCAAATAATCCTTACAGGTCAAATACAGTTTTTAAAAGTTTGGCCACCTTATGTTTTTATTTAATAAAATCTCAGACATCACCCTCCCGTTGCCAGATCCACTCTGCTCTCCGGCTGATCGGATCGCAGGTGACAGTTCTAACATCCATCACTGCACACTGATTTAGAGCTTGGCACTTTTCTAACCACGCAACGTGAGGAACGTCGGCTTTTTGTTTATTTATAAGGTCCCGATCGATCCGAAGCCATCGTTTATCACTTCCCTATTGATTTTACACAATGGACTCTACCGGAGTGCTTCTATTGACTCAGTCACGCTTCAGAGTGCCTCACATTTTTACAGATCCTGGAAAAATTGGGTTCGGTTATTACGCTCTCATGTTTTTGTTGACGTTGCTTTCATTCGTCTTCATTTCTTTAATTTGGATTCATATTCAAATATTGCGTACTAAATGAAAAATAACCGTTCTACAGCCGGTCCGGTCGATGGCTGTCTCTCGAGTCCTGTGACGGATCGGCACCCTGTCCACGGTAAACACTAAGGTCATAAGGTTGCCAAATAACTGCTTTATTCACCACTGGCTGATATTCAGTAAAGTGTTCCCTAATGGACTCATCGTTAGGAGTCGATGTTCTTAACAAAAGCGGAAATAATTCATCCACCAGAAGTCATTCCTGGAGCTTCGACTTGCTCCTCTTCTGTAATGTTCCTTTGTTACCTCACTTAAATACTGATAAAGAGTTGAAGGACCATCATGGCAAGACACTTTCTCAGGTCCTAACCGTCCCACAGTGGTTAGAGTTTGGCTCGAAATATCCAAGGTGACCTGAAAATGCTTGAACATCAACCACTTGGTCCCAGTAAAACTGAACAGCAAGTCAAATAAACCAAAATAACCAAGGAAAAACCAACTCACGTTCAGGGTTGAACGGCTCTGGTTCGATATATAAACCCTGGCTGGTGCAACTATGGTGATATTCCATGTCTCGTGGACCTTGCCATAGGTGTCGCTGTGCCACCCCAGCATTACATGATGCCAATGTCCACAATCTGAGGCCTTCTGATTTCCATGGCCCTGCCTTTTATAGAGGAACCGCTGACCTCTACGACCTCTAACGTACCAAACAAATCCCTTTTCAAGCATTTTAAGCTTTTTAGGAAAATCTGAACTTTAGAACTGCAAGCACTACCTCGTCCCCTCGCCCAATCAGCCACCCCGACGGACTTCAAATCACGAATTTTGGACTTCAGGAGGACTTTAATTACGCCCTTTGAAAATCAGCAGCTCCAAATCACTTCAGGTTGAGGCCGAAGTTTACTGCTAATTACGCTTTATGGATGCTTTGAGGCTGGAACATTTTACACGGCCGCTCTCGTCGTCATCGCTCGCTTGGCAGGATGGCAACACGGCGACAGCGCTGACCCAAATAACAACCACGGATGGATGCGAGCGAGGGCTGAGCGCCTGCTGTGAACACAGTCAATCAGAGTAGTGGAAATGGCACGGCAATCGCTTCAGAAAACCACAGTATATTACCGAACTACCCCCACTGTGCCTACCACTCTCTCTCTCTCTCTTATTCCCCCCTCCCTCCAAAGCCTTGGTTTGGTCCTTAATATACACCAGTGCTACTTACACAGGGTTTACTGGTGCAACTTACAGAGTCGGGGTTAGTCTGTTTAACATGGAAGGAAACTGGAAAAACACGCTCTGGTTTAACTGACCTGTTTAAAGCTGTATTAAAATGCAGAATTCTTAAGTTTGTTCCCTGTCCCGAATTAGTCAAGGTGTCTTAGAAGATCAGAAACTTATTCTGTGGTACCTGTGACTCGGGGGGTAAGATTTGAAAACCTGGCAACCTGAAAATGAAAAGCTTTGAAAAGGTGTTGGTGCAAATAAGGGACTGGTAACGTTTGCAAAACCCACACGACATTTTTCGTAGCTTTTTTTTGCACTGCTCTCGCCTTTTCGACAGGGTGGTTGATTGTTTTTTTCACAACAATTACCTGATACCATGTGTGTGTCAAGGCTGGTACGAGTTAGTAGTCTTCTTGTTTAAAAAACAAACCTAAAATCATGCTTAACCACCATACGAACTCACAAATATAAAAACGGTGTCCAAATACATACGGCCCTTTGGCGTAGATACATATTTGCCAGTGTGTTTGTTCGTCGTCTTGGTTGTTTGTCTGGATTTAGAGCTCTAATGAGTTTTTTTCCCCCCCTTCCACTTTCAATTCCAATTAGAAATTCATTTATAAATTGACCCCAAGGCTGTTAAGCTTTTCATTCTCCTGACTGAGTCACTTAACAGGACCGAATTACCTCACGTAATTGATTTAACTACACCTCTGAGTTTGGGAGACGAAATAAAGACACGGACTGTGAAGCTGTCATGCATTTAAACAATACCATAATCCTCTGTGAAATTGCTCCCCGAGCAAGAGATACGAAAGATGGCGAACGCTCGAGTGGAATTTCTCAGCTTCGTCCTTTCTTTAACCCAGAACCATCTGCGCTCGTAGAGGCAAACGGAGAAAAGGACCCACACCCTCCTCACGTACCCATGCCTCCCTTTGATAGGCTGGGATTGTTTGGGAAAACGTCTACTTTCATCTCTATTTACCCCAAGGGCCAGGAGCAGCCCTCTCTTCCCTAAAAAAGAGCGCAGGAGATAAGACCGCCTGATTATGTTAATCAACGTTCCTGTTTTGCGATACAGCGCACATCCCCAGGAGGTAAAATAAGAAAATTTGCTGCTCTATCCATCCGGGGTGATTATCGCACAGGCAGAGAGGGTGAAAACTCCTAACGCGGAGTTTAACATGTTCTCCATGTACAATCCCCAGCTTGGGCTGGCATCGCAGTCCCCTGATCAAGTCACGCCAAGTGTCGATGGTGCCATGCTCTGAGCTGTACCGCCGGAGATAGCTGAGCTTCTCTAATACAAATAAACGTCCCATCACGTTAACATCCGAGGTCTTAAGGATGATAAACAGGGCGAGAAAACGGTCTTCTATATTATTATTGAATCTATTGGACAATAATGAACGTCCAAAGAGACTCTGAAACCACGATAACGCCTCTAATGGGGTACATTTTCTAATCTGTATAAGAGATCCACTGACAAACTGCGATATGAGACTTTCCTATCATGAGATCTGCTAAAACGAATGACAGAAAACTAGTAGGAGCAAGCCCTTGTGACATCGTCTGACAAAAAAGAGAATTGCAGGACTGAAACGCATTTACAAAAAAAACCACCCGCTTTGTAAAGTTCCACTCGTTTTGGTTTTCAGTGAGCGTTCCTGGTTTTATAACGGATCCAAATCATGGGAACGTGTGGTTTGGGTTCTGATGGCTTAAATGTGGAAGCACAGCTGGAAAATGTCTGATTTAATTGGAATTTGCCTGCCCTGTTGTGACAAAAAAGGTAAGCATTATGACAGGGTATATGATTTCTATAGGTCTTCTAAACGCTGGAAATTGTCCCGGCCTATTACGCTTGATCCGGAGCGGTACCGCTGCCTTCGCCACGCAAGATAAGAAAGTTGCTTGCAAGTGCGGTGATTTTTTTTCTCTCCATTATCTCACTCCACTGTGCTTGTGTTTTATTACTTTAGCTCCCCGAGCTCCACAGATCTCCCTCCGAAGCGGCACCTCTGCTTTTCTATTTTCGACCGTATCGCCGAGTGGCGGCGTCTGACCCCCAGTATTAATTCAAACCCATCCCGGGAACAAAAGGTGGCTCTGTACTTCGTCACCTGTATGAATCAGGTTGCTTCCATGCACCGCGGGGATTAGCTCAGACAGGAGCGGCCCAAAACACACGCCCCATTTCCAGCCCTTTCAGCAGCCACAGGTAAGTAATGAAGGCCGTGATGAGGCAAGGTCACTCTCTGCTTCTTCACCTGGCCTCCTATTATCGCCTCTCGCGCCCTGGCGGGGTTTCTCGCTGCACAGATTTGTCATGAATCATTTGGGTCGCCGTCCTCACGGCCGCATTCGCTCGCTGATTCCACACGCCTGAGTCAGACAGAGACGGCGTTGGTTCATTTTGTCTCGTTAAGTTTGGAGACTTAACGGCTCGGGTGTCCACATACTTTTGGCCAGACCGCCTTGTTGAAACCACCAGAATGGGAGCACAGATGGTGGCTCTCTTTGTGATTCTGTGGTCACGAACGACTCGTATATTAAAAGCGACAGACCGGGCCTTGATCACCTGAACCCATCCGGTCTGATCTTCCAACACCTACTGAAGATCCTGGCAGGCCCGGTTTGGGGGACGCCCCCGAAAATTACGTATGCACATCTCATTTTTAGTCTTGCTCTCGGATCTGACCGCACTTGGTGGAACGTGGTGGTCTGACCTGATGGGTCCTGTTTATCTCCTTTAGATGTTTGTTTCGGTCCATGAGCACCGTTTATCTGGGGGACATGATGGCACTGTGAGAAGATGATGAGCTGATGGAGCAGGTCAATCCTGGGTCTGGGCCTCCTTGTGGATGTCAGTTTGACATTAAATATTGTAAGATATTTAGCTCTACCCAAGAATGAAGTCTAACACAGTCAGGCTTTGATCCAAACAGGAACCTGAGCAACACAGAACCATGTTTAGTGCATGAGCAGCCCGGGGCACGCTGTTAATATTTCATTAGGTCCTACACTCTGGAGATTACCCCCTGGTGGTCAGGGCTGGTGCATATAAACACAGTAGCCCAGCCACAGATTATTTTAGCGCTATCTGCTAATAATAAGTATATGTACGGGTGAGAGAGACGGAGTCTTATCTGGGCTGGATCCAGTGCTGGATGGCGGTGAAGAGAGCTAGACATATTGGCTCTCCTGGAAGGCCTTGGGCTTGACATGGCGGTTTTGGTTTATTGATCTGAAAAGGGCATTAATAGTTAATGAGATGAGCATATGGCCCTTTTCCTTCATGTCGACTCGGTTTCAGGCTGGATAAAGCCCGGTGGAGTGAATGCCACCAAAACACAGGTGGCATCTGAGAACCTGATTTATCACCTTCAACCGTTTTTGCACTTTCCTAGCTGGTTAGACGACTTACGGTGGGTTTATTTAAATAATAGAACCTGTTTACAGAGAAATAAGTGTGAAGATGCTGCAAAAAAACATTTAAATACACGAAGAAATGATGCCAATATGCATTTAAGATTTCATTTATATATATAAAAATACGTTCCTAGTGTCTGGTTAATGGGACCACCGGTTAATGGGACCAGCCGCTTATTCGAAACAAATCCTATTATATACGTGTAATGTTATTTGCTTATTTGGACCACAATTCCGCTTAATCGGACAAAAGAACGTGTACAGTATGTAATATCTGTGAAGAAACTCTTCGTCTCTGGCATCACTACCCGAAAACTCCCGAGTTT